>JAXIVJ010015047.1:0-32734 GCA_036785665.1 Chirona hameri
GTCTCTCCATAAGGTTGGCAATACTCTGACGGCCGCAGTGTACTCTTCGATACTCTCCGACCGACCGACCGACCGACCGACCGCCGGGTGGCGGCTTGCCGAGCTTGACCTGTGAATGCCGTGTGACGTTGCCCAACCCGGACAAACGGGCTCTCCTTACTCTGCGGCGTGCATCCTCTCTAGTGGACTGCACGCCGGCTCTATCGCTTCTTACGGCTGCTACGCCCGACCGTCACGTTTGTGTACATAGTGACGACATGCGCCAGATATGTATTTATATATGGTACGGCGGCTGGCCTGGAACCGGCGTGAAGCCGACTCCCAGTGTCGGGCCATGCCGCACTCGGACGCCGCACAGTGAGAGCGCAGTGTATGCTTATTTCGCGGCATGGCTTGTGTACTTTGTTGCCACTTTCCGGGAGCGGACGTGTTTTGTGCCAAAACCGGGGTGCGCAGCGCCCGTGCTCGCGCTCAAAACCTGCCATGCATTTAGTTCAACAAGAGACGCGCGCACTAATAACGCTGAGCGAGAGAGAGAGGGAGGGAGGATTTGTTTTTATCACGGAGCGACTGATACTGAATATATGTCCGATATGACTGTCAGGCGGTGTGTATTGTCCGATATGACCGTCTCGGCGGTGTTTCCAGCAGCGGCCCGGCCGGTGCCGGTTTAGCAGGCCGCGCGGCTGGCTGAGTTGGCCGGCAGCTGTGATCGGCGGTGTGAAGAAGTGAAGGGAGTGTCGTGAGCCGACTCCTGACGGGGGGGGGGGGGGGGGGTATACGTGGCTCCGCACGTGGGGAGAGGACCAGCGTCGCCGCCCCGCGCCGCCGGGGCCGCGACTCAGCCGCCGCACTGGGACACCGGGTGACCGCTGGACGGCCGGACATCAGTCCAGTCAACACGCACCGAAACCGGAGGGCTGTTCAGACATCTCAGAATATGCTTAGCTTGGGTGACCGTCACCTCTTTGGTGACTGGATGTTAGGTAAAACGGCGCACCTAAGACAATACAATTACGGTCACATCATGTAATTGTATTGATATTGATATTGTAATTGTCTCTCATACAAATAGAGAGGCAAGTTTTGCACAGCATGTTCTTGCCACTGTGCACTTCATTATGTGCAAGTTTCGTAGCTCTAAATTGATATCTTCGTCGAAAAATGGCCATCAAGCGTTGCGAGTAGGGGGACAGACGGTACTGTTCGGCTGCTGCTATCAGCGCGCACGAACTGTTTTGTCGAAATGCCGGCGCTAATGATATGCTAGCAGATAGCAGAGGCAAGGGGGCACACGGGCCCGTGCCCCCTTACGAAATGCGGACCACTCCGGTTGTATTTTTTTACAAAAAAAGAAAGATGCGGATGTTTTTTTTACAAATGAAAAGTGAAAGTTTTTATTTTCATCCGAAGGGGCCCACCGCGAAAATACCTATAGAAAGCAAAGTTATTGCGAAAATGTGTAACGGGTCGAAGCTAGACTACTCGACTAGCGCGGGGAGTGACACCGAATGCTGCTAGGCGTCGACTACTGGCCGCCCCTAGCGGATATTCTGTGCAAATTTCAGATCGATCGGAGGTGACTTACCTGGGCCGAACCTGGGCTGCACCTCTCGGAGTGACGTTTTGTGCACTTTTTCCATTGTCAAGGTCACACCGTGATAGCTATCGAGTAGTTGTGTTCGGTGAAAGTTAGTGCATCACCTGGGTCACATTTTCATATGCTTTTTAATTTGTAAAGTTATTTCTGTATACCAGTTATGCGCTGTGCAATGGTACCGGCGGCTGATCCCGAATGACCTTAGGTCAAATGGTGACCCGGAGAGGTCGGGTCGATGTGGGAAAAGTAAGACCGAATGTGCGAGTATTTTAGCGTTGGTTTCATCCCTGTAGCTCTTCTGGATAGACCACAATGTGCTGTGCGAAATTTGACCTCGTGACCTTGCTTGACCTCTGGAGGCGCGGGGAGTGACACCGAATACTGCTAGGCGTTGACTACTGGGCCCCTGGCGGATATTCTGTGCAAATTTCAGCTCGATCGGAGGTGACCCGAACCTGGGCTGAACCTGGGCTGTCTTGATGTACATAGGATGTTAAAATAGGCTCTGGTCGGCAGTGACAAGGGGGGGAGACAATATGGCCCCACCTTTGAGAGCCAAAGGGGATGCCATGGGCCCCCGTGCCCCCTGCGGCCACCAGCTTCTCAATCATGGGCGTCGCCACCGGAGGAGCCTGGGGCCCAGCCCCCTAAGATGATCAGGATTTTAACATTAACCCTGTGGGAGTGGAGGGGCGCCCCCTAAGATGATCAGGATTTTAACATTAACCCTGTGGGAGTGGAGGGGCCGCCACTTAGCTGCTCCCCCACACACACACTCCACATTTTGTGGCGACATTCCTGGTCCCACCAAACCCAGGTCTTCCCTACCTACTCTGCCGTCAATGAACAGGTTCACGGGATATTGGAGTTCATAATATTTTGGTAATAATTTAAAGATACTTATTATGGCTGGCAATCCCCTATTGAAACTTTGACATATTACGGAATAGATTATTGGATTCTTGGGAATTGTATCACCTAGTACCTAAATATATTGTATTTTTGATTATACCTATCAAGTAAAAATGGCATGGTATTACCATGTTAAAATAGGCCCTGCCCGTAGTGGTGCGCTGCTGGCACTTATCGCCTGATCTGGTAACACTCGGCGGCAGTGGACAGATTGAGCTCAGTGCCAATCAGCCACACCTGTTTGAATACGTCAGCGCAGTCACCGTTCTCAATGGGCGCGCAATAGATACAGCACTTCGCCGGCTGCACTGCACGCCTGCTGTTTGAGCCGGATCTAGCGCTCACTACTAGTGCCATCGTAGCAGTTAGGCATGTTAGGCGTGTCTGCGCCTTCTGTTACCCGCCAGATGACATTGATAGCAAACTCAACGCGCGTGCAATGCCAACAAATGCTGTACGTTGCACTCGTGCCCGACTGCCTGGAAACCACCGCTTGTTAACCGCTCAGCATGAATCTGCCTGCACGATGATACAGTGTGATTGGATGCTGTTCACCAGTCCATGATTAAACCAATTGGGTATTGACGTAACCAATCCCCAAGCCCAGTCAGAGGGCAGCTATTCTGGGTGATTAATTCCGCAGCCAAGCCCAGTCAGAGGGCAGCTATTCTGGGTGATTAATTCCGCAGCCAAGCCCAGTCAGAGGGCAGCTATTCTGGGTGATTAATTCCGCACCCAAGCCCAGTCAGAGGGCAGCTATTCTGGGTGATTAATTCCGCAGCCAAGCCCAGTCAGAGGGCAGCTATTCTGGGTGATTAATTCCGCAGCCAAGCCCAGTCAGAGGGCAGCTATTCTGGGTGATTAATTCCGCAGCCAAGCCCAGTCAGAGGGCAGCTATTCTGGGTGATTAATTTCGCACCCAAGCCCAGTCAGAGGGCAGCTATTCTGGGTGATTAATTCCGCACCCAAGCCCAGTCAGAGGGCAGCTATTCTGGGTGATTAATTCCGCACTCAAGCCCAGTCAGAGGGCAGCTATTCTGGGTGATTAATTCCGCAGCCAAGCCCAGTCAGAGGGCAGCTATTCTGGGTGATTAATTCCGCACCCAAGCCCAGTCAGAGGGCAGCTATTCTGGGTGATTAATTCCGCAGCCAAGCCCAGTCAGAGGGCAGCTATTCTGGGTGATTAATTCCGCACTCAAGCCCAGTCAGAGGGCAGCTATTCTGGGTGATTAATTCCGCACTCAAGCCCAGTCAGAGGGCAGCTATTCTGGGTGATTAATTCCGCACCCAAGCCCAGTCAGAGGGCAGCTATTCTGGGTGATTAATTCCGCACCCAAGCCCAGTCAGAGGGCAGCTATTCTGGGTGATTAATTCCGCAGCCAAGCCCAGTCAGAGGGCAGCTATTCTGGGTGATTAATTCCGCACTCAAGCCCAGTCAGAGGGCAGCTATTCTGAGTGATTAATTCCGCACCCAAGCCCAGTCAGAGGGCAGCTATTCTGGGTGATTAATTCCGCAGCCAAGCCCAGTCAGAGGGCAGTTATTCTGGGTGATTAATTCCGCAGCCAAGCCCAGTCAGAGGGAAGCTATTCTGGGTGATTAATTCCGCAGCCAAGCCCAGTCAGAGGGCAGCTATTCTGGGTGATTAATTCCGCAGCCAAGCCCAGTCAGAGGGCAGCTATTCTGGGTGATTAATTCCGCAGCCAAGCCCAGTCGGAGGGCAGCTATTCTGGGTGATTAATTCCGCAGCCAAGCCCAGTCAGAGGGCAGCTATTCTGGGTGATTAATTTCGCACCCAAGCCCAGTCAGAGGGCAGCTATTCTGGGTGATTAATTCCGCAGCCAAGCCCAGTCAGAGGGCAGCTATTCTGGGTGATTAATTCCGCAGCCAAGCCCAGTCAGAGGGCAGCTATTCTGGGTGATTAATTCCGCAGCCAAGCCCAGTCAGAGGGCAGCTATTCTGGGTGATTAATTCCGCAGCCAAGCCCAGTCAGAGGGCAGCTATTCTGGGTGATTAATTCCGCAGCCAAGCCCAGTCAGAGGGCAGCTATTCTGGGTGATTAATTCCGCAGCCAAGCCCAGTCAGAGGGCAGCTATTCTGGGTGATTAATTCCGCAGCCAAGCCCAGTCAGAGGGCAGCTATTCTGGGTGATTAATTCCGCAGCCAAGCCCAGTCAGAGGGCAGCTATTCTGGGTGATTAATTTCGCACCCAAGCCCAGTCAGATGGCAGCTATTCTGGGTGATTAATTCCGCAGCACGTCATTGAACGCTGCAATGTGGTTATGCGGCATCCGATCCTTCGGACCTCTCGGTAGGCAGGGCCTTGGGCTCGGCGAGTTACGACCGACATGTATGACCGCTATGAAGGAAGAGTGTGATAAGTCTGGCGTTTTCACGGCCGCGGCGTGGATGGCGCCCCGCCGTCAACTCGGCCGGCTGCAGTAGGGCGGCAGCCGACAGGAGGGGTCCGCGCCCCAGCCCGCGACAGGGCAGACCTGGGCCGGGCGACTTCAGAGAGGAGCCGACACAGCGCTCTGGCGGGAGTCGTCAGTTTATCGGACGCGTTCAACAGGGGCGGCGCCTGCATCGATTGTACGGCACCCCGACCAACGCGACACTCCGGCACAAACTCGGCCGCACCAAAGCCGGCATGCCAAGCTTGTCCCGCACTGTCGAGTGTCGCCCGACCCGACCGAAACCCGACCATAACATGCAGATGAAGGTACACTGAGCACCTGCGACCGTGCAGATGAAGTTGCACTGAGCACCTGCGACCGTGCAGATGAAGGTGCACTGAACACCTGCGACCGTGCAGATGAAGGTGCACTGAGCACCTGCGACCGTGCAGATGAAGGTACACTGAGCACCTGCGACCGTGCAGATGAAGGTACACTGAGCACCTGCGACCGTGCAGATGAAGGTGCACTGAACACCTGCGACCGTGCAGATGAAGGTGCACTGAGCACCTGCGACCGTGCAGATGAAGGTACACTGAGCACCTGCGACCGTGCAGATGAAGGTGCACTGAACACCCGCGACCGTGCAGATGAAGGTGCACTGAGCACCTGCGACCGTGCAGATGAAGGTACACTGAGCACCTGCGACCGTGCAGATGAAGGTACACTGAGCACCTGCGACCGTGCAGATGAAGGTGCACTGAGCACCTGCGACCGTGCAGATGAAGGTACACTGAGCACCTGCGACCGTGCAGATGAAGGTGCACTGAGCACCTGCGACCGTGCAGATGAAGGTACACTGAGCACCTGCGACCGTGCAGATGAAGGTACACTGAGCACCTGCGACCGTGCAGATGAAGGTGCACTGAACACCTGCGACCGTGCAGATGAAGGTACACTGAGCACCTGCGACCGTGCAGATGAAGGTGCACTGAGCACCTGCGACCGTGCAGCATCCCTGCATCCGACTGATACGCCGCAAAAGAGCCGTACATTGTGAGCACTCGCTTTGTATTCAATAATCACATTTGATAGACAGCTCCGCGCGGGTTATACAATACCTGCGGCTGATCGGGGGGGGGGGGGGAGAGGGGAGGGGAGGATACAGCCACCCCGACCACCGGCCGAGGGCGTCACCAGCCCAGTCAGCGATGACAGGCGCTCTCTCCACGCTATAATACTTGTTCGCAGCTGCCGCTCGGGAAGACGGCGCAGAGATCGAATCGGGGCGGCGCGCGCCACAGCCACAAGGCACTAATGGAGAAGATATGACACGGCCGACAGCTGAGGACGCCTGTGTAAGGCGCGCGGCCGACAGAGGACTCCTCGCGCCGCGCCGGTCCAGTTTGTGTGCAGACAGAAGACACGGCCGGCGGACACAGAGCGGACACAGAGCGGCGGCGGCGCCGGGGCAGAGCCGGGCTCGCCTGGCATACCACCACGGCCGGTATTCGGCGAAACGCACCGGTGACGTCACCGAATGACGTGATGTGGTCCGATTAAAATAGATACAATTTGATATAACCTGCATAAACCTGATGTGACACCATCCAGCTTGCATTTACATAGGTGGTAAAATATTATATCCCTTGGTTATTAGGTAGCCGAGCATGCCAAGTGACACAACACATGATCCATGCTATGCAGACATAACTGAGAATAAAGTACCATTGAACCAGGAGCTGATTGTTCAGGGTGACATAATGTAACAGATAGTATTTGTCGATAGTCGCTAGCCTGTTCAGTGCTAGCCATATCTGTCACAGTAGTCAAACAGAAACCACAGCTGTCCATGGAAATCGGAACACCATATCCTATCGGTAACATTGTCATACATTTGTCCCCAATCACGATATTACATGACATAATACATGCTTGTATACATAATGCATTTGCACTTTGGAAAAATAATGCAACATTCACAGCATATTTCATATATGTGAGCTGTACCTTCGAACCAGTAAAACCGGATTATTCTGAGTTAAAACTATGACAAGTCGAACCTTCGAACACCTTGTACCTTCGAACCAGTAAAACCGGATTATTTTGATTTAAAACTATGACAAGTCGAAGCACAAGACGCATCAACATAACACACAGAAATCAACGTGTCTTCATTGTGCTTTTTACATTTATCGGCCTACGTTCAGTAAATTGTCTAGTTTTAGCGAACATCTAGACCGGCGTAATATTGTAGTCGTCTATACTGTGGAATGGCCGACTCAAATGGCCGACTCTTCACACGGTAGGCTTCTGGCCGACTCTCTTCACACGGTAGGCTTCTGGTCAGCGAGATCAGACCCAGAAGACGCCGGGAGACTCCGGCAGACGGAGACAACTGGAGACGCCGGGAGACACTGGGAGACGCCGGTAGTCACCAGGAGACGGCGAGAGACTCCGGGAGGCGCCCGACGAGCTCTGACTGGCGTTGTGAGCTCCCGGCAGGTCCGTGGCCGGCACCGCGCCTACAGCTCCGTCACTTCCAGCGCCAGATTATCGACTCCCTGCCTTTCCGCCATGTTAGACGCCGACTTCGCCTCCTCAGCTGCTTCCTCTGCGGCGCCCGGACAGCGCGTCAGACACACACACACACACACACACACACACACACACACACACACACACACACACACACACACACACACACACACACACACACACACACACACACACACACACACACACACACACACACACACACACACACACACACACACACACACACACACACACACACACACACACACACACACACACACACACCACACACACACACACACACACACACACACACACACACACACACACACACACACACACACACACACACACACACACACACACACACACACACACACACACACACACACACACACACACACACACACACACACACACACACACACACACACACACACACACACACACACACCACACACACACACACACACACACACACACACACACACACACACACACACACACACACACACACACACACACACACACACACACACACACACACACACACACACACACACCACACACACACACACACACACACACACACACACACACACACACACACACACACACACACACACACACACACACCACACACACACACACACACACACACACACACACACACACACACACACACACACACACACACACACACACACACACACACACACACACACACACACACACACACACACACACACACACACACACACACACACACACACACACACACACACACACACACACACACACACACACACACACACACACACACACACACACACACACACACACACACACACACACACACACACACACACACACACACACACACACACACACACACACACACACACACACACACACACACACACACACACACACACACACACACACACACACACACACACACACACACACACACACACACACACACACACACACACACACACACACACACACACACACACACACACACACACACACACACACACACACACACACACACACACACACACACACACACACACACACACACACACACACACACACACACACACACACACACACACACACACACACACACACACACACACACACACACACACACACACACACACACACACACACACACACACACACACACACACACACACACACACACACACACACACACACACACACACACACACACACACACACACACACACACACACACACACACACACACACACACACACACACACACACACACACCACACACACACACACACACACACACACACACACACACACACACACACACACACACACACACACACACACACACACACACACACACACACACACACACACACACACACACACACACACACACACACACACACACACACACACACACACACACACACACACACACACACACACACACACACACACACACACACACACACACACACACACACACACACACACACACACACACACACACACACACACACACACACACACACACACACACACACACACACACACACACACACACACACACACACACACACACACACACACACACACACACACACACACACACACACACACACACACACACACACACACACACACACACACACACACACACACACACACACACACACACACACACACACACACACACACACACACACACACACACACACACACACACACACACACACACACACACACACACACACACACACACACACACACACACACACACACACACACACACACACACACACACACACACACACACACACACACACACACACACACACACACACACACACACACACACACACACACACACACACACACACACACACACACACACACACACACACACACACACACACACACACACACACACACACACACACACACCACACACACACACACACACACACACACACACACACACACACACACACACACACACACACACACACACACACACACACACACACACACACACACACACACACACACACACACACACACACACACACACACACACACACACACACACACACACACACACACACACACACACACACACACACACACACACACACACACACACACACACACACACACACACACACACACACACACACACACACACACACACACACACACACACACACACACACACACACACACACACACACACACACACACACACACACACACACACACACACACACACACACACACACACACACACACACACACACACACACACACACACACACACACACACACACACACACACACACACACACACACACACACACACACACACACACACACACACACACACACACACACACACACACACACACACACACACACACACACACACACACACACACACACACACACACACACACACACACACACACACACACACACACACACACACACACACACACACACACACACACACACACACACACACACACACACACACACACACACACACACACACACACACACACACACACACACACACACACACACACACACACACACACACACACACACACACACACACACACACACACACACACACACACACACACACACACACACACACACACACACACACACACACACACACACACACACACACACACACACACACACACACACACACACACACACACACACACACACACACACACACACACACACACACACACACACACACACACACACACACACACACACACACACACACACACACACACACACACACACACACACACACACACACACACACACACACATACAGAGAGAGAGAGAGACACAGGCACCGTGACGCGGCGCGGCATAAGGGAGACCGGCCGGCATAAGGGAGAACACCGCCACCACAACTCGCAGCGCGATTACAAACTCTTAAGGCAAGGCAAGCTTCCGAGAGCGTCTGGTCCACAGACTTTTGATAGTAGCTAGTTCCTTACTTGTGCAATTATTCTTACCATAAATTCATGTTTTGTTTTGTAATAGTGTAGCAAGCTATGGTCGATGTATTATCGCTGCCTGCAGGGTCACCCCAGTGTCCACAGAGTCACGCGGTCCGGCCTGTCTCGGCCCCAACCAGCGGCGCGGGTGTCACTAGCTGACACATGCCAGGCGACGTGTCCACTCAGGCAGCTCCAGATAACGCCCCCGACCTATTTGTCACGCCAAGTACAGGTAGGCACGGTACAGGTTCAGGACGGCTGGCCAAGTACAGGTAGGGACGGTACAGGTACAGGTTGGCACTGACAAGTACAGGTAGGGACGGTACAGGTACAGGATGGCACTGCCAAGTACAGGTAGGGACGGTACAGATACAGGAAGGCACTGCCAAGTACAGGTAGGGACGGTACAGGTACAGGAAGGCACTGCCAAGTACAGGTAGGGACGGTACAGGTACAGGACGGCTGGCCAAGTACAGGTAGGGACGGTACAGGTACAGGATGGCACTGCCAAGTACAGGTAGGGACGGTACAGGTACAGGATGGCACTGCCAAGTACAGGTAGGGACGGTACAGGTACAGGATGGCACTGCCAAGTACAGGTAGGCACGGTACAGGTTCAGGACGGCTGGCCAAGTACAGGTTCAGGACGGCTGGCCAAGTACAGGTAGGGACGGTACAGGTACAGGATGGCACTGCCAAGTACAGGTAGGGACGGTACAGGTACAGGATGGCACTGCCAAGTACAGGTAGGGACGGTACAGGTACAGGACGGCACTGCCAAGTACAGGTAGGGACGGTACAGGTTCAGGACGGCTGGCCAAGTACAGGTAGGGACGGTACAGGTTCAGGACGGCTGGCTAAGTACAGATAGGGACGGTACAGGTACAGGACGGCACTGCCAAGTACAGGTAGGGACGGTACAGGTACAGATTCAGGACGGCTGGCCAAGTACAGGTAGGGACGGTACAGGTACAGGACGGCACTGCCAAGTACAGGTAGGGACGGTACAGGTACAGGAAGGCACTGCCAAGTACAGGTAGGGACGGTACAGGTTCAGGACGGCTGACCAAGTACAGGTAGGGACGGTACAGGTACAGGAAGGCACTGCCAAGTACAGGTAGGGACGGTACAGGTTCAGGACGGCTGACCAAGTACAGGTAGGCACGGTACAGGTACAGGTTCAGGACGGCTGGCCAAGTACAGGTAGGGACGGTACAGGTACAGGTTCAGGACGGCTGGCCAAGTACAGGTAGGGACGGTACAGGTACAGGTTCAGGACGGCTGGTCAAGTACAGGTAGGGACGGTACAGGTACAGGTTCAGGACGGCTGGCCAAGTACAGGTAGGGACGGTACAGGTACAGGTTCAGGACGGCTGGCCAAGTACAGGTAGGGACGGTACAGGTACAGGTTCAGGACGGCTGGCCAAGTACAGGTAGGGCGCGCTCCCGGCCTTCGGCTCTCCGTGACAGAGATCGTGTGCGCTGTACTTCGCCCGTCCGTCGAATAGTCGGCTGAGTGTGAGACGCACCTCGGCGCGGCGCGCTGCAGGTGGCTGCAGGACAGGATCGGCCGCCATATTTAGCCGAGCGGCACCGTGAGGAATAGCCACCGTTCACGGAATCCAGCCGGCTGGCCGGCCGACTGCACAGGCGCGGCGGGCTCGTCTCGGGCTCGTCTCAGGCTCGTCTCGGGCTCTTGTCAGTCCAGTAATCGCAGGGTGTCGGCCGGCAGGTTCCGTCGTGTGCGTGTGCGTGTGCGTGTGCGTGTGCGTGTGCGTGTGCGTGTGCGTGTGCGTGTGCGTGCGGGTGCGGGTGCGGGTGCGAGTGCGAGTGCGAGTGCGAGTGCGAGTGCGAGTGCGAGTGCGAGTGCGAGTGCGAGTGCGAGTGCGAGTGTGAGTGAGTGCGTGCGTGTGCGTGCGTGTGCGTGCGTGCGTACGTGTGCGTGTGCGTGCCCCCGGGGCGGGGACGTGCGTGCGTGCGTGCGTGCGTGCGTGCGTGCGTGCGTGCGTGCGCCGCGCGCGCGCGGCTGTCCTGACAGCGCCCCGGGTGTGGTATGCCTCGACCGGCCGGGTGCCGCCAGCTCCACCGGCTCGACGCAAGACTGCGGCACGAGCGGAAAATCGTCAACACTCCCTACACTTCAGGAAAATACGGATCTCATGTTTCGGAAAACAACGTTTACTATTCTGTAGTCTGGTTTTGACAGCGTTATTTCAATGGATGTTATGGAATTAAATGTGATTTTGATATGTGTCTGGTCCGAGCTGCACCCCCAGTAACGGGTGATTCTTGCCGCGTCATCTATCGGAAAGTCGCCCACTATTCCAGTAACAATTAAAGTGGTTTATCGACGTTATGCTTGCTCTGCTCGGACAGCACCCAGACACGACCGGTGCTGCTGCACGAGAGCTGTATTGGCAGAGCGGGCGGCGCGCACCCGGCGGACCCGGCCGGTGACACGAGCCGGCGCAGGGCAGCAGAGGTGTATTGGGCGAGCGGGCGGCGCGCACCCGGCAGGTGACACGAGCCGGCGCAGGGCAGCAGAGGTGTAACCAGCGCAGAGGTGTATCAACAGGTTATCGGCGCGATGGAACGAAAATCACGTGACCTCGCGGTACACCAAGCGGTTTTATTCCGGCTGGTGTGATCCCTGTGATTCATATCCGCTGGCTGATCAACTCACTGCAAAGGTGCGTGTGTGCAAACGTATGGGCGTGTGGGGGTGTACGTAGGTACGTTCGTGCGTGCCACTGCGTCCCCCTATTCGTCTTTTCCAAGGTGTTCCCGCCCAAAGTGTTTCACTGTCCAGCACCCCTGTACCCCAGCCATCTCCAAACATTTCCCACAGCTGAACCCTTCACGGTATATCCGTCAAAGTCACAATAACACGCCACCCAGACGTTAACCTAGTGCGCTCTACATCGCTGTGCCCACCCGAGCCAATTTGTTGTCTGACCAGCCTGTTCCGTGATTGCCAGGTACGAGCAGCCGGTGACCAAGGACGGCATGGAGGCACAGGTCTCCAACCCGGAGGTGCCCGTCGATCCGCTCTACACCGACTCTGACGTCAACGAGGCCATCCTCGAGCTGAAGCGGGCCACCATGCGGCTGCGCGACGCCTACAACGGCCAGACAGTCACCTGGGAGCAGCCCGGTCAGTACCTGATCCAATACAACGGCCGCCGGCCCCGCCCAGGCAGCTGGTCACGGTTGGGGCCACCGGCTGGAGAGAAACCGTCGACGAAAGTCGCTGCATGATTACGGAATGTTTGGAACTCATGCAATGAAACATGTCACGTGGACTGCATCCAATCATGGGAAGCTTCCGAGGGTTGCCGGTCAGTGGGCTTCGAGGGCCTCCTGCCTCCTGTGTGCAGTTTGTATAGTATGAGGTGAAAAGGGTGCATAATATTGTTAGTACGTTTTAGTCTATTCTCACCTCTGGCGACGAGCACGGGTGTGTGCTGCGTGGGCTGTGGTGACATGGGACAGCAGTAGAGGTTGAGTTCTGAGATTTATTGGTCGAAATGGAGAGCTGAACAACCGACAACTGTTAAGTCGTTACCGATTGATTGACCAGTATTGAACAGCCCTGAGGCCATTCATCGATGATGGATCCTCCTAGATTCCAAAATAAGTCGGGACTAATGGATTGCCTGGCTATTGGGCGTACAATATTAATTTGTTTCTGGGTTGTAATTTCGTGTTTCGAGAACGCTAATACCGTGATGTAACGAGCGGGGTCGTTAGCGAGATTGATAGGTTGCGTGACGGGCCAGAGTTGAACTGCAGGCTCTATGCCGTCTTGTTTTATTGCGGCGGCGGCGGCGGCCCGGCCGCAGCTGCGGCGGTGTTGGCGAGTGAACGGAGAATGGCACACTGTCTGACTGATCTGCGCTTTCCACCTGCCGCAGAGTCGTCGCCCGAGTCGCACGGCGTGCCGCTGGAGGCCGGCTCCGGCTCCGGAGACGGCGCCGGATATGACGTGGACGCTGAGCTGGACGGCGACGACTACGACGATCTGGAGGCCTCCGGCGTCGGCGCCAATAGCTACCCGGACGACTACGAGTCCACCGGCCACGGCGACTTCGGCCGGCCCAGCGACGAGGTCGACCCCGACAACAACCGCTTCGACAACACGGTCAGCTTCGAGACGCCGGTCGAGACGAACCACGTGCCGGGCGCCGGCGTGCACAGCGGCGCGCACAAGCCCAAGATGTCGCTGGCGCGCGCCGTCACCGTGCTCGTGTGTCCCACGCTCGTCGCCTGGATAGGCACCTTCATCTAGCGGGTGGGGCGTGTAGCGGAGGTCGACTCTTTCATGTAGTGCGGCGCGTCCCGGGCGACGCGCGGCGGAGGGGAGCGGCAGCGGCCGGCAATATGGTCTGGTCGACTCCCGGCGAGGCGGGCCTCCAGTGGTGGCCAGAGGCGGCTGCGGAGCCGAGCCGAGCCTGGTTGCCGAGTTCGTCTGCCGGGCGGGCTCGGTGAGGGGACACGGCCGCATCGCGCTGTGACGGCCTGGGCATGGCCCGCGGCGGCGGCGCTGAGGGGTAGCTACGTCTGAAGGCGGGGCGGGGCAGCCCTCGCCGCCGTGCCGGGACTCTGTGGCCGGCGGCGCCGCTGTCTGCCGACATGTGCGCCCAGACTCGAGACACTCACTGGAGCCTGGCGTGCGAGGACGCGGCCCGTGGCGGCCGGCGGAGTGACTGTGCTGCAGACATAGTGTGTGAGGGGCGGCTGCGGACGGCCGGCGGAGTGACTGTGTGTGAGGGGCGGCTGCGGACGGCCGATCTAGTCTGAGCGTGTCCGAGCGCTGTTGGTTGTCGTTTATCCGAGCATGTGCAGGATGTCTGCGAGTGGGTGTGATGGGGACCGGCCGCGCCACGTGAGACCACTGGTGATATTAGAAACAAGAGACGTCAGCGCGCGGAGGCTACGTCCCTCGCGGCGTGCTCTGCGAAGTAGCAGGGTTCCGTTGACGCCACAGACTAAGTGCTTGAGTTGTTGTATTTTTGTACTTTTACATGTGACCTGTTTACCATTTCTTTTCCGAGTATCGAATGTAGTCGGGAATACTGGTTTCGCTCACGCCCGTAGTTCGACCGCGGCAGTATCGTACCAGACCGCCGAATTCTACGCATTATTTATTGTACGCGGCGGTGGCTGTATCCCCTTTTTAGCGTCCTTTTTAGCCGCGTATGAGCAGTATATCAGGGCAGCGGCCGCCGGAGCCGCCGCGGTCACTGCCTGCCACCAGTGGAGAGGGCGGCAGCCGACTGCCACCGAGACCGACTTCAAGCAATACGGGCCAGGCCCGGCTGGCTTGTCTCTCCATAAGGTTGGCAATACTCTGACGGCCGCAGTGTACTCTTCGATACTCTCCGACCGACCGACCGACCGACCGACCGCCGGGTGGCGGCTTGCCGAGCTTGACCTGTGAATGCCGTGTGACGTTGCCCAACCCGGACAAACGGGCTCTCCTTACTCTGCGGCGTGCATCCTCTCTAGTGGACTGCACGCCGGCTCTATCGCTTCTTACGGCTGCTACGCCCGACCGTCACGTTTGTGTACATAGTGACGACATGCGCCAGATATGTATTTATATATGGTACGGCGGCTGGCCTGGAACCGGCGTGAAGCCGACTCCCAGTGTCGGGCCATGCCGCACTCGGACGCCGCACAGTGAGAGCGCAGTGTATGCTTATTTCGCGGCATGGCTTGTGTACTTTGTTGCCACTTTCCGGGAGCGGACGTGTTTTGTGCCAAAACCGGGGTGCGCAGCGCCCGTGCTCGCGCTCAAAACCTGCCATGCATTTAGTTCAACAAGAGACGCGCGCACTAATAACGCTGAGCGAGAGAGAGAGAGAGAGAGAGGGAGGGAGGATTTGTTTTTATCACGGAGCGACTGATACTGAATATATGTCCGATATGACTGTCAGGCGGTGTGTATTGTCCGATATGACCGTCTCGGCGGTGTTTCCAGCAGCGGCCCGGCCGGTGCCGGTTTAGCAGGCCGCGCGGCTGGCTGAGTTGGCCGGCAGCTGTGATCGGCGGTGTGAAGAAGTGAAGGGAGTGTCGTGAGCCGACTCCTGACGGGGGGGGGGGGGGTATACGTGGCTCCGCACGTGGGGAGAGGACCAGCGTCGCCGCCCCGCGCCGCCGGGGCCGCGACTCAGCCGCCGCACTGGGACACCGGGTGACCGCTGGACGGCCGGACATCAGTCCAGTCAACACGCACCGAAACCGGAGGGCTGTTCAGACATCTCAGAATATGCTTAGCTTGGGTGACCGTCACCTCTTTGGTGACTGGATGTTAGGTAAAACGGCGCACCTAAGACAATACAATTACGGTCACATCATGTAATTGTATTGATATTGATATTGTAATTGTCTCTCATACAAATAGAGAGGCAAGTTTTGCACAGCATGTTCTTGCCACTGTGCACTTCATTATGTGCAAGTTTCGTAGCTCTAAATTGATATCTTCGTCGAAAAATGGCCATCAAGCGTTGCGAGTAGGGGGACAGACGGTACTGTTCGGCTGCTGCTATCAGCGCGCACGAACTGTTTTGTCGAAATGCCGGCGCTAATGATATGCTAGCAGATAGCAGAGGCAAGGGGGCACACGGGCCCGTGCCCCCTTACGAAATGCGGACCACTCCGGTTGTATTTTTTTACAAAAAAAGAAAGATGCGGATGTTTTTTTTACAAATGAAAAGTGAAAGTTTTTATTTTCATCCGAAGGGGCCCACCGCGAAAATACCTATAGAAAGCAAAGTTATTGCGAAAATGTGTAACGGGTCGAAGCTAGACTACTCGACTAGCGCGGGGAGTGACACCGAATGCTGCTAGGCGTCGACTACTGGCCGCCCCTAGCGGATATTCTGTGCAAATTTCAGATCGATCGGAGGTGACTTACCTGGGCCGAACCTGGGCTGCACCTCTCGGAGTGACGTTTTGTGCACTTTTTCCATTGTCAAGGTCACACCGTGATAGCTATCGAGTAGTTGTGTTCGGTGAAAGTTAGTGCATCACCTGGGTCACATTTTCATATGCTTTTTAATTTGTAAAGTTATTTCTGTATACCAGTTATGCGCTGTGCAATGGTACCGGCGGCTGATCCCGAATGACCTTAGGTCAAATGGTGACCCGGAGAGGTCGGGTCGATGTGGGAAAAGTAAGACCGAATGTGCGAGTATTTTAGCGTTGGTTTCATCCCTGTAGCTCTTCTGGATAGACCACAATGTGCTGTGCGAAATTTGACCTCGTGACCTTGCTTGACCTCTGGAGGCGCGGGGAGTGACACCGAATACTGCTAGGCGTTGACTACTGGGCCCCTGGCGGATATTCTGTGCAAATTTCAGCTCGATCGGAGGTGACCCGAACCTGGGCTGAACCTGGGCTGTCTTGATGTACATAGGATGTTAAAATAGGCTCTGGTCGGCAGTGACAAGGGGGGGAGACAATATGGCCCCACCTTTGAGAGCCAAAGGGGATGCCATGGGCCCCCGTGCCCCCTGCGGCCACCAGCTTCTCAATCATGGGCGTCGCCACCGGAGGAGCCTGGGGCCCAGCCCCCTAAGATGATCAGGATTTTAACATTAACCCTGTGGGAGTGGAGGGGCGCCCCCTAAGATGATCAGGATTTTAACATTAACCCTGTGGGAGTGGAGGGGCCGCCACTTAGCTGCTCCCCCACACACACACTCCACATTTTGTGGCGACATTCCTGGTCCCACCAAACCCAGGTCTTCCCTACCTACTCTGCCGTCAATGAACAGGTTCACGGGATATTGGAGTTCATAATATTTTGGTAATAATTTAAAGATACTTATTATGGCTGGCAATCCCCTATTGAAACTTTGACATATTACGGAATAGATTATTGGATTCTTGGGAATTGTATCACCTAGTACCTAAATATATTGTATTTTTGATTATACCTATCAAGTAAAAATGGCATGGTATTACCATGTTAAAATAGGCCCTGCCCGTAGTGGTGCGCTGCTGGCACTTATCGCCTGATCTGGTAACACTCGGCGGCAGTGGACAGATTGAGCTCAGTGCCAATCAGCCACACCTGTTTGAATACGTCAGCGCAGTCACCGTTCTCAATGGGCGCGCAATAGATACAGCACTTCGCCGGCTGCACTGCACGCCTGCTGTTTGAGCCGGATCTAGCGCTCACTACTAGTGCCATCGTAGCAGTTAGGCATGTTAGGCGTGTCTGCGCCTTCTGTTACCCGCCAGATGACATTGATAGCAAACTCAACGCGCGTGCAATGCCAACAAATGCTGTACGTTGCACTCGTGCCCGACTGCCTGGAAACCACCGCTTGTTAACCGCTCAGCATGAATCTGCCTGCACGATGATACAGTGTGATTGGATGCTGTTCACCAGTCCATGATTAAACCAATTGGGTATTGACGTAACCAATCCCCAAGCCCAGTCAGAGGGCAGCTATTCTGGGTGATTAATTCCGCAGCCAAGCCCAGTCAGAGGGCAGCTATTCTGGGTGATTAATTCCGCAGCCAAGCCCAGTCAGAGGGCAGCTATTCTGGGTGATTAATTCCGCACCCAAGCCCAGTCAGAGGGCAGCTATTCTGGGTGATTAATTCCGCAGCCAAGCCCAGTCAGAGGGCAGCTATTCTGGGTGATTAATTCCGCAGCCAAGCCCAGTCAGAGGGCAGCTATTCTGGGTGATTAATTCCGCAGCCAAGCCCAGTCAGAGGGCAGCTATTCTGGGTGATTAATTTCGCACCCAAGCCCAGTCAGAGGGCAGCTATTCTGGGTGATTAATTCCGCACCCAAGCCCAGTCAGAGGGCAGCTATTCTGGGTGATTAATTCCGCACTCAAGCCCAGTCAGAGGGCAGCTATTCTGGGTGATTAATTCCGCAGCCAAGCCCAGTCAGAGGGCAGCTATTCTGGGTGATTAATTCCGCACCCAAGCCCAGTCAGAGGGCAGCTATTCTGGGTGATTAATTCCGCAGCCAAGCCCAGTCAGAGGGCAGCTATTCTGGGTGATTAATTCCGCACTCAAGCCCAGTCAGAGGGCAGCTATTCTGGGTGATTAATTCCGCACTCAAGCCCAGTCAGAGGGCAGCTATTCTGGGTGATTAATTCCGCACCCAAGCCCAGTCAGAGGGCAGCTATTCTGGGTGATTAATTCCGCACCCAAGCCCAGTCAGAGGGCAGCTATTCTGGGTGATTAATTCCGCAGCCAAGCCCAGTCAGAGGGCAGCTATTCTGGGTGATTAATTCCGCACTCAAGCCCAGTCAGAGGGCAGCTATTCTGAGTGATTAATTCCGCACCCAAGCCCAGTCAGAGGGCAGCTATTCTGGGTGATTAATTCCGCAGCCAAGCCCAGTCAGAGGGCAGCTATTCTGGGTGATTAATTCCGCAGCCAAGCCCAGTCAGAGGGAAGCTATTCTGGGTGATTAATTCCGCAGCCAAGCCCAGTCAGAGGGCAGCTATTCTGGGTGATTAATTCCGCAGCCAAGCCCAGTCAGAGGGCAGCTATTCTGGGTGATTAATTCCGCAGCCAAGCCCAGTCGGAGGGCAGCTATTCTGGGTGATTAATTCCGCAGCCAAGCCCAGTCAGAGGGCAGCTATTCTGGGTGATTAATTTCGCACCCAAGCCCAGTCAGAGGGCAGCTATTCTGGGTGATTAATTCCGCAGCCAAGCCCAGTCAGAGGGCAGCTATTCTGGGTGATTAATTCCGCAGCCAAGCCCAGTCAGAGGGCAGCTATTCTGGGTGATTAATTCCGCAGCCAAGCCCAGTCAGAGGGCAGCTATTCTGGGTGATTAATTCCGCAGCCAAGCCCAGTCAGAGGGCAGCTATTCTGGGTGATTAATTCCGCAGCCAAGCCCAGTCAGAGGGCAGCTATTCTGGGTGATTAATTCCGCAGCCAAGCCCAGTCAGAGGGCAGCTATTCTGGGTGATTAATTCCGCAGCCAAGCCCAGTCAGAGGGCAGCTATTCTGGGTGATTAATTCCGCAGCCAAGCCCAGTCAGAGGGCAGCTATTCTGGGTGATTAATTTCGCACCCAAGCCCAGTCAGATGGCAGCTATTCTGGGTGATTAATTCCGCAGCACGTCATTGAACGCTGCAATGTGGTTATGCGGCATCCGATCCTTCGGACCTCTCGGTAGGCAGGGCCTTGGGCTCGGCGAGTTACGACCGACATGTATGACCGCTATGAAGGAAGAGTGTGATAAGTCTGGCGTTTTCACGGCCGCGGCGTGGATGGCGCCCCGCCGTCAACTCGGCCGGCTGCAGTAGGGCGGCAGCCGACAGGAGGGGTCCGCGCCCCAGCCCGCGACAGGGCAGACCTGGGCCGGGCGACTTCAGAGAGGAGCCGACACAGCGCTCTGGCGGGAGTCGTCAGTTTATCGGACGCGTTCAACAGGGGCGGCGCCTGCATCGATTGTACGGCACCCCGACCAACGCGACACTCCGGCACAAACTCGGCCGCACCAAAGCCGGCATGCCAAGCTTGTCCCGCACTGTCGAGTGTCGCCCGACCCGACCGAAACCCGACCATAACATGCAGATGAAGGTACACTGAGCACCTGCGACCGTGCAGATGAAGTTGCACTGAGCACCTGCGACCGTGCAGATGAAGGTGCACTGAACACCTGCGACCGTGCAGATGAAGGTGCACTGAGCACCTGCGACCGTGCAGATGAAGGTACACTGAGCACCTGCGACCGTGCAGATGAAGGTACACTGAGCACCTGCGACCGTGCAGATGAAGGTGCACTGAACACCTGCGACCGTGCAGATGAAGGTGCACTGAGCACCTGCGACCGTGCAGATGAAGGTACACTGAGCACCTGCGACCGTGCAGATGAAGGTGCACTGAACACCCGCGACCGTGCAGATGAAGGTGCACTGAGCACCTGCGACCGTGCAGATGAAGGTACACTGAGCACCTGCGACCGTGCAGATGAAGGTACACTGAGCACCTGCGACCGTGCAGATGAAGGTGCACTGAGCACCTGCGACCGTGCAGATGAAGGTACACTGAGCACCTGCGACCGTGCAGATGAAGGTGCACTGAGCACCTGCGACCGTGCAGATGAAGGTACACTGAGCACCTGCGACCGTGCAGATGAAGGTACACTGAGCACCTGCGACCGTGCAGATGAAGGTGCACTGAACACCTGCGACCGTGCAGATGAAGGTACACTGAGCACCTGCGACCGTGCAGATGAAGGTGCACTGAGCACCTGCGACCGTGCAGCATCCCTGCATCCGACTGATACGCCGCAAAAGAGCCGTACATTGTGAGCACTCGCTTTGTATTCAATAATCACATTTGATAGACAGCTCCGCGCGGGTTATACAATACCTGCGGCTGATCGGGGGGGGGGGGGGGAGAGGGGAGGGGAGGATACAGCCACCCCGACCACCGGCCGAGGGCGTCACCAGCCCAGTCAGCGATGACAGGCGCTCTCTCCACGCTATAATACTTGTTCGCAGCTGCCGCTCGGGAAGACGGCGCAGAGATCGAATCGGGGCGGCGCGCGCCACAGCCACAAGGCACTAATGGAGAAGATATGACACGGCCGACAGCTGAGGACGCCTGTGTAAGGCGCGCGGCCGACAGAGGACTCCTCGCGCCGCGCCGGTCCAGTTTGTGTGCAGACAGAAGACACGGCCGGCGGACACAGAGCGGACACAGAGCGGCGGCGGCGCCGGGGCAGAGCCGGGCTCGCCTGGCATACCACCACGGCCGGTATTCGGCGAAACGCACCGGTGACGTCACCGAATGACGTGATGTGGTCCGATTAAAATAGATACAATTTGATATAACCTGCATAAACCTGATGTGACACCATCCAGCTTGCATTTACATAGGTGGTAAAATATTATATCCCTTGGTTATTAGGTAGCCGAGCATGCCAAGTGACACAACACATGATCCATGCTATGCAGACATAACTGAGAATAAAGTACCATTGAACCAGGAGCTGATTGTTCAGGGTGACATAATGTAACAGATAGTATTTGTCGATAGTCGCTAGCCTGTTCAGTGCTAGCCATATCTGTCACAGTAGTCAAACAGAAACCACAGCTGTCCATGGAAATCGGAACACCATATCCTATCGGTAACATTGTCATACATTTGTCCCCAATCACGATATTACATGACATAATACATGCTTGTATACATAATGCATTTGCACTTTGGAAAAATAATGCAACATTCACAGCATATTTCATATATGTGAGCTGTACCTTCGAACCAGTAAAACCGGATTATTCTGAGTTAAAACTATGACAAGTCGAACCTTCGAACACCTTGTACCTTCGAACCAGTAAAACCGGATTATTTTGATTTAAAACTATGACAAGTCGAAGCACAAGACGCATCAACATAACACACAGAAATCAACGTGTCTTCATTGTGCTTTTTACATTTATCGGCCTACGTTCAGTAAATTGTCTAGTTTTAGCGAACATCTAGACCGGCGTAATATTGTAGTCGTCTATACTGTGGAATGGCCGACTCAAATGGCCGACTCTTCACACGGTAGGCTTCTGGCCGACTCTCTTCACACGGTAGGCTTCTGGTCAGCGAGATCAGACCCAGAAGACGCCGGGAGACTCCGGCAGACGGAGACAACTGGAGACGCCGGGAGACACTGGGAGACGCCGGTAGTCACCAGGAGACGGCGAGAGACTCCGGGAGGCGCCCGACGAGCTCTGACTGGCGTTGTGAGCTCCCGGCAGGTCCGTGGCCGGCACCGCGCCTACAGCTCCGTCACTTCCAGCGCCAGATTATCGACTCCCTGCCTTTCCGCCATGTTAGACGCCGACTTCGCCTCCTCAGCTGCTTCCTCTGCGGCGCCCGGACAGCGCGTCAGACACACACACACACACACACACACACACACACACACACACACACACACACACACACACACACACACACACACACACACACACACACACACACACACACACACACACACACACACACACACACACACACACACACACACACACACACACACACACACACACACACACACACACACACACACACACACACACACACACACACACACACACACACACACACACACACACACACACACACACACACACACACACACACACACACACACACACACACACACACACACACACACACACACACACACACACACACACACACACACACACACACACACACACACACACACACACACACACACACACACACACACACACACACACACACACACACACACACACACACACACACACACACACACACACACACACACACACACACACACACACACACACACACACACACACACACACACACACACACACACACACACACACACACACACACACACACACACACACACACACACACACACACACACACACACACACACACACACACACACACACACACACACACACACACACACACACACACACACACACACACACACACACACACACACACACACACACACACACACACACACACACACACACACACACACACACACACACACACACACACACACACACACACACACACACACACACACACACACACACACACACACACACACACACACACACACACACACACACACACACACACACACACACACACACACACACACACACACACACACACACACACACACACACACACACACACACACACACACACACACACACACACACACACACACACACACACACACACACACACACACACACACACACACACACACACACACACACACACACACACACACACACACACACACACACACACACACACACACACACACACACACACACACACACACACACACACACACACACACATACAGAGAGAGAGAGAGACACAGGCACCGTGACGCGGCGCGGCATAAGGGAGACCGGCCGGCATAAGGGAGAACACCGCCACCACAACTCGCAGCGCGATTACAAACTCTTAAGGCAAGGCAAGCTTCCGAGAGCGTCTGGTCCACAGACTTTTGATAGTAGCTAGTTCCTTACTTGTGCAATTATTCTTACCATAAATTCATGTTTTGTTTTGTAATAGTGTAGCAAGCTATGGTCGATGTATTATCGCTGCCTGCAGGGTCACCCCAGTGTCCACAGAGTCACGCGGTCCGGCCTGTCTCGGCCCCAACCAGCGGCGCGGGTGTCACTAGCTGACACATGCCAGGCGACGTGTCCACTCAGGCAGCTCCAGATAACGCCCCCGACCTATTTGTCACGCAAACCCACACAAACATCGTACATACACACCGAACAAGTTGACGCGCATCTCAGAAACAAAAACGCTAACAACCATTCCTCCAGCTTTCCAGGAAGAAGACTGGAAAAACAACGCTTGAATAAATACATTTCATACAATTTGATATATGAATATATATATATATATATATATATATATATATATATATATATATATATATATATATATATATATATATATATATATATATATATATATATATATATATATATATATATATATATATATAAATATCACATATATTTTATATATTAAGCTGAAGATTTGCTGAAAATGTGATCATTTCCATTATAAAGGCCGCCCCGAAGTGTGAGTACTGTTGATTACAAGAGCACAGGCAGCAGAGGCCGCACCTGTCGGCGTCCGGTCCGGAGAGGTGCTCATCATCCTCCTGCTGCTGCTCCCCATCCACCAGAGGCTCCGTGTCCTCGGCCCCGATCAGCGCACTGAAACCACCCGCCACGTGACGACACGGACTACCGGCACAACCACTGGTCACGTGACAGGCACACAAAGCCACCGACCCGACAAAGGCACCGATCCCGCTCACAGACATCACCCCGTACAGACATCACCCCGTACCCCGTATACAAACTGATGCTTTAACCATCGCCAGTGCAGGGGAGGCGGGGGGGGGATGTCACCCCGCGGTTTTTCGGGAATAACTCGCGTATTTATCAACTGATTGCGATGAAACTTTCAGTACCCTACTTGTGAACAATGACACATACTCTGACAATTTCAAACTTCTACTCCCTATGATCCGTGACATATGACCTGTTTCTCAAGGTCATGCCAGGCGCAATTGGCGTCCCGTAGTATCGATGATTGTAACCTGTGCAGTTTCCGAGTGTTTGTTTTTCAGGATAGGTATGCACAGGTGTTAACGGGTGACATGTGTGGTTTCCGGTTACTTATAGAGAGCAGCCAGACCTGCTGAATCATAGGCAGTATACTGGATATCACAGTTATTCTAAGCCGATACTGCCGGAAATGCCGTCTGACAGCAGACCGGTTCACACTCACTGCGTACGCTCAGCGCTCTGCTAAGCCCGTACTTAGCATTTGAGGAGCTGAGGTAAAGTCGGAAAGGTTCGAGCATGATGATCTTCGTAACGGCTAATACCGTAATCCGTATTAGCTGTTCATTTACTGTTATTATGAAGAATCCACCGTCTATTAGTGTTGCGTAGTGAGCTTAAGCAGCAGAAAAGAAAGCATCTAAGTGAGATAGCTGTTACCGATATCATGTCTCGCACAGATAAGACTAGTGCTAACCCGTCCGCTCCGCTGGGCGATTACTAGTGTCAAGTGGTGGTGCAAGCCAGTGATAGGAAATTAGGGATTGATAACCCGTACTACCCGTGACACCTGTCGTACCTATAATACGTGTTTGTATCCGTCATACACCCGAAGTACCCGTCAAAAACCTACGGTGCCCGACATACACCCGTAGTACCCGTTGCACCCGTAGTACCCGTTGCACCGTGATAACCCCGTTATAGCCGGCACTCACCCATTATACCCGTGGTACTATGGCACCCGTTATACACCCGTTAAACCCGTGAAAACTCCACCCCGGCTTAGCGTATATGTTCATTGATATATGCCGTACCGTATGCCGATGACCTTCGTTTCGCAGTGATTCCGTGGTTGCTTCTCATTGGTTGTGGCACTGTAGTATCCGTGGTCGGATCTGATTGGCTTTTGACTGGAGTGAAGCGATGTAAAACTCGTATCCGTAAATTGTTTTGTTTTACGGTAAAATATTTCTTAACACCTCCTTCTATCTAAAACTGTCTGTAACTATCGTATCAAATGCGTCGGAAATGTACGAATTATACACCACTCGGTAGTATCCGAAACTCGTTTGAAAACCTTAAAATCACGTACATCACGTGCTTATAGCAATGTGGTACTGCAATGTAGAACTGCCGCTTTACTGTGTTAAATTCGTTCCGGAGAGACCGACAGACAGACGCTTATCAAATAGTAATATAGATGTATCCCATCCCAACAGCGTTGTAGGTCATCGCAATGCAGACATTACATCAGCAAACATTGACGGCTTACCAATTTGCCTAATGTTGGAGCGGATTAGCTGGTGTCGGTATGGCCATGACCGAGTCTGCAGACGACACAGCAGCCCTGTCGGACCGGGCGCCGGGGCTGCACCTATTCAGGACAGCAGTACCGAGTGGGGCAGAGGTACCCACCTATCGGCCCCTCCCAGCTATCTTATCTCACGATATTTACGCGCACGTAAGCCTCCGCTGACAGCGGAATGCGTGCGGTGGCTCCTGACCTGAGTCTTATCCGTGGCCACGGTGGAGCGCCATGCTACTGCTCCGCTGACGTGACGGAATTAGTGCAGTGGCTACTGCTCCGCTGACGTGACGGAATTAGTGCAGTGGCTACTGCTCCGCTGACGTGACGGAATTAGTGCAGTGGCTACTGCTCCGCTGACGGGACGGAATTAGTGCAGTGGCTACTGCTCCGCTGACGGGACGGAATTAGTGCAGTGGCTACTGCTCTGAGTAGGCCGGCCAGGGTGGGGCTGCTGACAGTACGTCCACCAGCACTCAGGTGGACATTGATTGCAATAGGTATTATGGCCTGATGTCTTATGTTTGACCACTCACAATATGGGTGTCGGCCGGCGTCAATGAATGCACGCCAGTCATACCACAAACCGCACTGTATCGCGCGGCACTACACTATAGCGGATAGCTCCAGCGCTATACGTCACTTGAAACACGACGGTTCCTGGGCACGGGCGGGGTCGCGGGGTGGCGGCACTGACTGTTGATGGCAGGCGGGGTGGGTCCCCGGTCCCCGGGCGGGGTCGCGGGGTGGCGAGACTGACTGTTGATGGCAGGCGGGGTGGGTCCCCGGTCCCCGGGCGGGGTCGCGGGGTGGCGGCACTGACTGTTGATGGCAGGCGGGGTGGGTCCCCGGTCCCCGGGCGGGGTCGCGGGGTGGCGGGACTGACGGTTGATGGCAGGCGGAGTGGGTCCCCGGTCCCCGGGCGGGGTCGCGGAGTGGCGAGGTAGCGAGACTGACCGTTTGGAGCAGGCATCGAAGCGGCGCCGCTGGCCGGGCGTCATGTTTAGCGAGCCGCCGTGCGCCGCGTCGTACACCAGGATGACGATGGCGGCCATCATCGTGGCTGCGCAGACAGACACACAGCCGACACGGACCAGTGTGGACGCCAGACCAGACCAGCGACATGGCAGACTGGACCGTGTCGTGGCCGGGACAGGGGACGGCAGACGGCACAGCCGACACGGACCAGTGTGGACGCCAGACCAGACCAGCGACAGGGCAGACTGGACCGTGTCGTGGCCGGGACAGAGGACGGCAGACGGCACAGCCGACACGGACCAGTGTGGACGCCAGACCAGACCAGCGACAGGGCAGACTGGACCGTGTCGTGGCTGGGACAGGGGACGGCAGACGGCACAGCCGACACGGACCAGTGTGGACGCCAGACCAGACCAGCGACAGGGCAGACTGGACCGTGTCGTGGCCGGGACAGGGGACGGCAGACGGCACAGCCGACACGGACCAGTGTGGACGCCAGACCAGACCAGCGACAGGGCAGACTGGACCGTGTTGTGGCTGGGACAGGGGACGGCAGACGGCACAGCCGACACGGACAAGTGTGGACGCCAGACCAGACCAGCGACAGGGCAGACTGGACCGTGTCGTGGCCGGGACAGGGGACGGCAGACGGCACAGCCGACACGGACCAGTGTGGACGCCAGACCAGACCAGCGACAGGGCAGACTGGACCGTGTCGTGGCCGGGACAGGGGACGGCAGACACACAGCCGACACGGACCAGTGTGGACGCCAGACCAGACCAGCGACAGGGCAGACTGGACCGTGTCGTGGCCGGGACAGGGGACGGCAGACACACAGCCGACACGGACCAGTGTGGACGCCAGACCAGACCAGCGACAGGGCAGAATGGACCGTGTCGTGGCCGGGACAGGGGACGGCAGACACACAGCCGACACGGACCAGTGTGGACGCCAGACCAGACCAGCGACAGGGCAGACTGGACCGTGTCGTGGCCGGGACAGGGGACGGCAGACGGCACAGCCGACACGGACCAGTGTGGACGCCAGACCAGACCAGCGACAGGGCAGACTGGACCGTGTCGTGGCTGGGACAGGGGACGGCAGACACACAGCCGACACGGACCAGTGTGGACGCCAGACCAGACCAGCGACAGGGCAGACTGGACCGTGTCGTGGCCGGGACAGGGGACG
Organism: Chirona hameri; assembly: GCA_036785665.1. NCBI lineage: Eukaryota > Metazoa > Arthropoda > Thecostraca > Balanomorpha > Balanidae > Chirona > Chirona hameri. The sequence continues at coordinate 29,093 of JAXIVJ010015047.1, forward strand.
GCAAACAGCACAATACAGTACAGGCCCTCGGACGTCATGCATATCCCCTGTGACGGTGCCGCGCTGCAGCAGTGGAAACATCGCCAATACACAACACCGGATTCTCAAACTGTCTGTCAAAATAACAACATCAAGGAAAGTGACATATATGATACCCAATATTGTATCCTTGTAAGTGAATTCGTTACGTTGAATATGAGTCTCCGGCAGCGTCCATTCGGCGTGATTTCCTCCACTGCAGTGCAGCTGGTCACCGAGCCGCCGCTGCGACAGGCACACCGACGTCACAGCACCTCTGACGTCACTGGACAGGCCGCCGCTGTGACAGGCACACCGACGTCACACCACCTCTGACGTCACTGGACAGGCCGACGCTGCGACAGGCACACCGACGTCACACCACCTCTGACGTCACTGCCCGGCTTACTCTCGCGCAGGCGCTGTTCAATGGCCTGCTTGACGGCGCGGCTACCGTTCAGATATCCCTCGTGTTTCAGGTCGTCCATCACCAAGATCACGATACAGGCCACTAGCGAAACTGCACGCCGAGTCCACACACCAAAGCCGGTCAGTGGGGACAGGACACACTACGGCCGGTCAGTGGGGACAGGACACACCACAGCCAGTCAGTGGGGACAGGACACACCACAGTGGGAACAGGACACACCACAGTGGGGACAGGACACACCACAGTGTGGACAGGACACACCACAGTGGGGACAGGACACATCACAGCCAGTCAGTGGGGACAGGACACACCACAGTGGGGACAGGACACACCACAGTGGGGACAGGACACACCACAGTGGGGACAGGACACACCACAGCCAGTCAGTGGGGACAGGACACACCACAGTGGGGACATGACACACCACAGTGTGGACAGGACACGTCACAGGGGTGACAGGACACACCACAGTGGGGACAGGACCCACCACAGTGGGGACAGGACACACCACAGTGGGGACAGGACACACCACAGCCAGTCAGTGGGGACAGGACACACCACAGTGGGGACAGGACACACCACAGCCAGTCAGTGGGGACAGGACACACCACAGTGGGGACAGGACCCACCACAGTGGGGACAGGACACACCACAGCCAGTCAGTGGAGACAGGACCCACCACAGTGGGGACAGGACCCACCACAGTGGGGACAGGACACACCACAGTGGGGACAGGACACACCACAGCCAGTCAGTGGGGACAGGACACACCACAGTGGGAACAGGACACACCACAGTGGGGACAGGACCCACCACAGTGGGGACAGGACACACCACAGTGGGGACAGGACACACCACAGTGGGGACAGGACACATCACAGCCAGTCAGTGGGGACAGGACCCGCCACAGTGGGGACAGGACACACCACAGTGGGGACAGGACACACCACAGCCAGTCAGTGGGGACAGGACACACCACAGTGGGGACAGGACCCACCACAGTGGGAACAGGACACACCACAGTGGGGACAGGACACACCACAGTGGGGACAGGACACACCACAGTGGGGACAGGACACACTACAGTGGGGACAGGACACACCACAGCCAGTCAGTGGGGACAGGAAACACCACAGTGGGGACAGGACACACCACAGTGGGGACAGGACCCACCACAGTGGGGACAGGACACACCACAGTGGGGACAGGACACACCACAGTGGGGACAGGACACATCACAGCCAGTCAGTGGGGACAGGACCCGCCACAGTGGGGACAGGACACATCACAGTGGGGACAGGACACACCACAGCCAGTCAGTGGGGACAGGACACACCACAGTGGGGACAGGACCCACCACAGTGGGAACAGGACACACCACAGTGGGGACAGGACACACCACAGTGGGGACAGGACACACCACAGTGGGGACAGGACACACCACAGCCAGTCAGTGGGGACAGGACACGCCACAGTGGGGACAGGACACACCACAGTGGGGACAGGACACCACAGTGGGGACAGGACACACTACAGTGGGGACAGGACACACCACAGTGGGGACAGGACACACCACAGTGGGGACAGGACACACTACAGTGGGGACAGGACACACTACAGTGGGGACAGGACACACCACAGCCAGTCAGTGGGGACAGGACACACCACAGTGGGGACAGGACACCCCACAGTGGGGACAGGACACACTACAGTGGGGACAGGACACACCACAGTGGGGACAGGACACACCACAGTGGGGACAGGACACACCTCAGTGGGGACAGGACACACCACAGCCAGTCAGTGGGAACCGGACGGGCAGTCACAGGCCGGGTGACGAATCAGACACAGTGCGACACAATGCCTCAATGACTGGTGACAATGTGACACGAATAGAAACACCACACAGTAGCCAGCACAAACGGCAATGTATCATTACCGACTGCTTATAGCGTTGTCTCGCGAATACAGCACCGTGACCTGCCCGGCAAATGGCCTCACGCCATTGCTTGAGTCTGCCGGCCGGCACTTCACAAACAGCCGTCCATAGATCCACGACGTGAGACTGTTCAACACGCTCTACCAGCTAAGTAAGGCGGTGAACGACCGATCTTTTGACGACACCTGGTAACGATTCGAACGATTCATACAGCACCAATTCCATCCCAGGCAACAGCATTGAGATGCAAAGTCCGGCTTGCTGCGCCGGAATCCGTGCCAGCAGCGTCGACTTACCGCAAAGGCAGGCCAGGAAGAAGACCTCGAGCACGAGGTAGCCGCTGTTGTCGACGATGGTACCGCCGAGCATGTTGACCAGAGCCAGACCGAGGTTCTGCACCGACTGCATTCTGCGGCGACACCACCCGGCCGGGACCAGTTAGTCACGCGCTCCACGGCCGAATACTGAGACGAATATACCGCCGTCAACCGGCAGATCCAAAGCGCTAGCCAGAAAAATGACTGCTGACACAGCAGACCGGTTATAACGCATGCTAACTGAATGTACACCACATCAGGCGAGCGAGTGGCGAGTGAGCCGGCCTGACGGCGTGTGCTGCCTTCCGCGGGTGACCTGGTCACCACACCGTACTTACATGCCGTAGGCGGTGCCGCACTGCCTCTCCGGGATGACCAGCGCCACCATCGGCCAGAGCGCCGAGGCCAGCATGGAGAAGGCGACTCCCAGGATCGACTGCGGGCAGGACACACAGCTGTCACCACAGAGAGTGACAGCTGTCACCACAGAGAGCAGGCACACAGCTGTCACCACAGAGAGCAGGTACACAGCTGTCACCACAGAGAGCAGGCACACAGCTGTCACCACAGAGAGCAGGCACACAGCTGTCACACCACAGAGAGCAGGCACACAGCTGTCACACCACAGAGAGCAGGTACACAGCTGTCACCACAGAGAGCAGGCACACAGCTGTCACACCACAGAGAGCAGGTACACAGCTGTCACCACAGAGAGCAGGTACACAGCTGTCACCACAGAGAGCAGGCACACAGCTGTCACCACAGAGAGCAGGCACACAGCTGTCACCACAGAGAGCAGGCACACAGCTGTCACACCACATAGAGCAGGCACACAGCTGTCACCACAGAGAGCAGGCACACAGCTGTCACCACAGAGTGCAGGCACACAGCTGTCACACCACAGAGAGCAGGTACACAGCTGTCACCACAGAGAGCAG
>JAXIVJ010015048.1:0-32734 GCA_036785665.1 Chirona hameri
ATATATATATATATATATATATATATATATATATATATATATATATATATATATATATATATATATATATATATCACCTACTCCACATCATGTCTTTTCGCTTCGCGGATCCCAGATGAGTCCCTGAACAGGTCGGAAGGGCGTAGAAAAGGTCAGAGGGGCCCCTAGACGATCTGAAGGGACCTTCGGCCTTTCAACAGTAGGAATACAGTTGTACAGGGAATCAAACTCAAAATTTTCGCGCCGCTCCGCGGCGCAATTTAACTACAAATTAAATTATATGTGGGTTAGGAAAAAAATCGATCAGTATCTCGGTGCATTTATGTGTTATGTTGCTACTGTCCTATATTATTGGCCAAAATAGTTCATTTTAGCACCTTTTCCCCGCACTTTTAAACGCACAATATAGCAATTTTAGAGGTCCGCACCATACGCAATGCGACGCATTGATGAGAAAGCAACCCAGGGCATAATACTCAAAATACAGGCGCAATTTGTTTTAAGAGTTCCAGGTCTTGAGCTTAACAATATTCCAAGTTGGTATAGCTGATTCCAAATTGGTGTCGCTGGTTCCAAAGTTGATGTGGTAGTTTGCTAACTCCAGCTCCTAAACGTTGGTATGGCCCATGCCATACCTGCCATACTGCATTTTCTAGCCTTGTAACGTGCCTTTTCATGCGTTTTTTTTTTGGGGGGGGGGCCTTTCAACGCTTGGGAAAGGGCCCTTTCAACGCTCGGGAAGGGGCCCTTTCGAGGCGCCGCCCCTCCTGGACGAAATCCTGGCTACGTGCCTGGCCGCCACCTTACGAAAGTTAGGGGGGACGGAGGAATTCTGAAGTCGATTCTTTCCATGCAACGCCCATGGGCGTAATGTTAAAATCAAAAAATGTTGGGGGGGACATGTCCCCCCGTCGCCCCCCCCCCTGTGGCGGAGCCCCTGCACATTTAACATGTTTCCATACAAGCCACAGGCAAAGTAGATCCTGGTACCAAAAGACAATGGATGTGGTTTTCGTACGTTTTGCTTACTTTTGTCTTATCACCGCTAACTCATCGCTCAATCGAGTTTGCATTTTTTAAATGCGTTATTTTGGCTTCCAAAAATACCTCTGCAGCGTGACATTGCCAAAATGCCCGCGGGTATAACTCGAAAACCTGAGGTCAGATCGAGCTAATAGTGCCACAGCTGAATTCAGGACCCAAGATTACCCTTTAGACCAATTTTGAACAAAAAGTAAGAGATGAGGGTTACAATTTTTGGGAAAATATCGAAATGTCGTGGTTGGTCAATTATGGCCTCGCCCTTCGTCTTTTTCTAAGCCACCCTCCTATTGGCAGAGAGCATACTTAGTCCTGTGACGTCACACAAATTCATTTTCTAATTGTAGCTGTAAGCAGCTACATCCTTCGCTGCCGCCTTTCTGTATTTGTATTGAGATTGCATTGCCTTTTCACAATTCAAATTGTTTTTTATCCACCGTGGATAAGGGCAAGGCTATGTAAACCAGGTAGACCGCTCCGGCCAAAAAAAATGGCGACAACTCGTAATTTAGTTGCAACGACCCCGCAGCCGCTGTGACGCGGATGAGGGTTTCGCGGCCGGCCGGCCGGTCGCCTACGTAGGGTTAAAGGAAATAGTTCACCTTCAGCATGGGTTTTGAACTGAAATAGCAGTTTTGTAGCCCGTGTTGAGAAATCCTTATCTGGAACTTTTCTTGGCTGAAAAGTGAAAAGACTCTCCAGCCGAAGATATTTGACTTTTTGGCGAAGGAATACGGCGCATATATGATGTACCGTACCGTCTGAAAGTGCCAGCACTGCCATGGAGCATGTGCAGACCAATAACGCACACCATAAAATCAATAATGTACAACCTTCTGTCCTGAATTAGCGCGATGTAGGACCATTTTTAAAAAGAAAAAAAAGAAACTGTATTAAAAAATATAATAAAATCGTGTTCTGAAGAGAGAAAAAATCCGAAGGTGAACTATTTCCTTTAACGCGTAGACCCCTCCCGCTTTTTTGTCGCTTGGTTCCTTTGTTTGTCGGCTGATTTTTAAACTTAAGATGTCTATCTACCACAAATTAAGCGATGTATTGGGTGCCGTTGCAAAAAATTGCAATCTGACCCAAACTTTTTAAGTTATGGGCCGGAACAGTTTGATGCCCGGTGATTCCGGCCGGCCGCGTACTCCCCCCGTTTTTTCCCGCTTGGTTCCTTCGTTTACCGGCCGATTGTTACACTTAAGATGTCTATATACCACAAATTAAGCGATGTATTGGATGACTTTGGGAAAATCGCAATGCAACCCATTTTTTTTTTAAGTTATGGGCCGGCAAATTCCACTGACCGGCGATTCCGGCCGGACGTAAAACGCCAACGCGCACGTTCCTCCGGTGTGTGTCGCCTGATTTCTTCATTTGCCGACCTATTGTTACAATTAAGATAACAATCTGTCACAAATTGAACGATGTATCTTATGCCGTTGAGAAAATTGTCATCGGACTCAAACTATTTACATTTTGGGCCGGCAAAGTTAACCGTCCTTTGGCTCACGATGGCAGACCGGACAGCCACCAGATACAATACTCAAACAGTGATAACATTCAAATAGTCTGAATTTAAATCATGCGGCCCATATTATGGCTAAGGAAAAATTGCACTAGGCTTACCTGATAAATAAAACAAAGTTGCTGATATAACAGTTGACAATTTGCGATGATAACGTCTGACAGTTCTTGGCAAAGGCCAAAGCATTCCCATAAAATAGATATTCCCATCTTTTTTGACGAGTTTCATGAAAATCTGATTAGATAAGTCGATTGTCAAATGCATTCAAGCAATTCAAAGTAACTGTTTAAAATTACACTTCCCGCCCGCGTCTCCGCACCACACCATCCCGCCCCCTCACCGCGTCTCCAGCCGACGCCGGCCCACCAGGCGCCGCCATTGGCGGATCCAGAACGGTGGTGTTGGGGGGGGGGGGGGGATTCCAAAAAGTCTCACACAATTCTGAAAACTCATCGGATTTCGCTTGCTTATGCATTGATAGCTGATTTAAAACCAACTTTCCTTAGTAAAAGTTGCTTGGATTTTGTTCTATATCAGGAAATGTGTCAATTTTGCGCCGATTTCAGGTTTGTCTAGAAGTTTGTCGAGGGGAGGGGCATGGCCGCCATACCCTCCCCCTCCCCCTGGATCCGCTAGTGGGTGCCGCGGCGAGACGCAATGTGTTTTTGCCTGTGGAGACCAGTGCAGAAAATCCGAGATCTTTGGTCACAGCCCAGTCACGGCCACGGCATGAGCTGGCAAGTCACAGCTTTAGTCACGGCGCTGCAATACTAACCCTATGGCGCTGGCCTTGCCAGTCACAGCTTCAGTCACGGCCGTGACCAGGCCTGGTCCCAGCGCTGGACGCTGGGACCAGAATTCTGCAACTCTAGTTGCCTGGCAACGCACGCGCCAGGGCGCTGTACGTAGCAGGAGCTCTCCCGCCCCGTGCGGTCTCTAAATAGTAAATACGTCGCGTTACATCGCATCAGAATTAATTGACCTTTCACATATACATTTGTATAACTCTCAACGTTTTCTCAAATTAGGAAAAATCCTCGAAAAGATACTAGACACCCATGCCCTCCGCACGGCGCCATGCAATTAACGTTACGTAAGCAAATGATGTTCGGCTGTTCTGACCCTCATCCTCGTCATTAGCCGTCAACCAATGAGCGTGGAGAGTGTCAGACGCTGATTGGCCAAAAAGCTGTTGGCAGCAAAACCTGGCTCATGAGCAGATGCGTGAACAAGACCAAGCTGCGGACGTTGCTAATATTTGTCGCCCTTTTTCCCCATGTTAAATAAGCGGAGCGGACCCCCCTGGATAAGGGCAAGGTCTGTAAAGATAATAAGGGTTGAAGCCAAAGCCATGCATAGGGGTTGAAGCAAAGTAGAACAAAACATTGTTATAATTATCGTGCATTTATTTCGTATCTGCTAGGTATGTACGTTGTTCTGTTCACATACACATTCATTCGCTTAAACACAAGATGGCTAAAGAAGTTTGGTGATATTGTTACAGCATGTCAGTTGCTGGCGCTAGGTCCAAATAAGTTTATTGACGCAAAGTGGGTGGAACTTGCCATAGGCACACTTAGGATAAAAATTGACAAAATTATTGACAACATTTCACTAAAAACACCTAGTCCCCATGGAAAATGGCCAGTTAAAAAATAATCACCATCTGATGCACAACTGTTGAGACTCCGTCACTCCATCCACCTTGGTCACAACTCAAACTATTTGTGTAAGTTTTTGTTTTGTTACTGGAAAGATTGAGAAGCCATTGTGTGGCACCAAATTACCAGTATGCAAAACATGGCAAGTTTCAACAAGATCTCATCAGGCAGGGTTGGCACCAACACATCAAAATTGGGGCAGCTTTTGAAAATTTAGAGGCAGAATTGTAAATTTAGGGGCAGCTTGGGCCTTGGGGAATTTTGGGGCAGGTTTTGACTTTTGGGGGCAGAAGTAACAATTTTCCAATTCACACTAGATAAAATGTGATCGTGATTACGACTGGCCGCACCCCCCTGGTTAATAGCTTTTGGCTCAAAAGTGAATCCATACTAGATAAAACGTGATTGTGAATACCTGACTGCACCCCCCTCCCTCCCCGGTCAACAGTATTTGCTGACCGAGGACTGAAATTTCTTCCTCAGGGAAAAATAAGAAAAATCCTGCCCCAAATGGGGCAGCTTGCTGTCTCATTTGGGGCAGGATTTGGGCTGCCCCAAATATCTTGTCGATGTTCTTGCCATGTTTTGCATACTGGCTGAATTACATCAAATGTTTCTGTAATTTTCTTACAAATAACTTTTTTAAATTTTAAACTTTATATTTCTTAAAGGAAATAGTTCACCTTCAACATTAGTTTTCAACTGAGATAGCAGTTTTGTAGCCCGTGTTGGGAAACCCTATCTGCAAGTTCTCTGGACTGAAAAGACTCCAGCCGAATATATTTGAGTTTTTGGCAAAGGAATGCAGTGCTGGCGAAATAATGTTGTACTGGTTTTAGCCTGGGTAGAGGCTATACCATCAGCCAATCAGCTTGCAGCTGGTGCTAGCAAGCGATCGCCGGCCGCCGGTTGGCACATCTTCAATGCAAGTCTATCTTTACGTGACTACTTTCAAATCTGATTGGCTGAACCATTGTTTACATTCGTGTGACGTCAGGACTCTGACTCAGAGAGTATGCATATAGTTTTGATAAACAATACAAATTTATGGCCTTCTGTCCTGAATCAGCGGGATTAAGGCCATTCTTTACAATATAAAAATAAATTGTATTAAAAATATAATCAAATCGTGTTGGGTAAAAAAAAATCCAAACTTTAAGTAAATAAAACTAATTTGTAAATATAATTAGATGAAATTATTATGATTTTTTGTTTATGATTCACCCATGTTACTGCATAAATATTTGTATAGTGTTTTGAAGTGTGCATCACAAAATTGATGTAGTGAGCCAAGGGATAGCAAATTATGCACTTTTAACTCTAACCCTAGAGGGGGGGGGGGGGGGGGGCCTCCCTGAGGGTTTTCTTGGATAACTTATTACACATGCAGTGCATCTTGCTGAAATTTTCAGTAGCTGAGTTTACAACAATTATATGTATCCAGACTGGTTATTGATTCAACTGATTGAATTGATTGGAATCGTTCAATACAAATTCCTTGAATCAAAGAAGAATCAATTCACCACCATATTTTTTTATTCATGAATCATGATTGAATCAAAACACGCATGGAAACAAGGCTGATTGAATCAAAAAGACTGTGCAATGCTATTTCAATGGTGAGTCAAACATGATTTGATCAAAAATGTTTTGATTTTTTTAATTGGATAGAATCATTTCTCAAAATGGTTATCCATGAATCAAATGGTGACTGAATCATTCATATTCCAAAATAAATCTTGATTGAATCCTTCCAAAAAGGTGACTCAATAACAAGTCTGTATGTATCCTATCAAAATTTGAAGTGTATACAACTATTAGATCATGACATTACTTTTCATCAAGGTCATGTCCGACCCCATGGGGCCATTGACCTGACCCCAAAGGTCACCAGTTGACCTAGATGCTCAAAATGGGATGCCTTTGGATTTTCCTTTATGACAGGCAACACATTACTTGGTATGGTGTCTCTCTAGGTCACCTGTTGACCTGAAACCTAAAAAATGCATACTGTTAGATTCCTCTCATGACGGTCAACATGCTGATTCTTACTGCATTGCTTTAAGTTGCTTGGTTTGGAAGTTAACCCGCGACTTACTGGGGGGGGGGGGGGGGACCATATTTTGCCCCTCCCCTCCCGTTATTTTGCATTAACTCCTACACGAATACCAGTATCGTCACCAAACTTGGAGTACCCTCTCTCACATCAATTCTACACATGTTGGCAAAAGGAAAAATATGAGATGATAGGTCAACCGGGAATGACGTCAGAGTGACGTCATGTTCTTCGGTTTTTGTTGCAAAATAATGTTTTTTGGAAAACGCTGTCAAAGGTACGATGTTTAAGATAAACTCAATTGTCTTTTTAAAAAATACTGACAATAGACTGGGCTATGAAACTGCAATCTCAGATTGTTGAGTTTTTTAATTCAAAATTTTGAGAAATCCAAATACATTTTGGTTTTGGTTTTACAAAATTTTCCAAAAAAATCAGAATTTTCCCAAAACTGGATTATATGTGATCGAAACGTGTTCAGTGAATGTGTACCAAATTTTAAGTCGATATCTTCAAAAATGACTGACTTATGACCTTCAAATGAAAAAAAAATCGACCAGCTCTCATAGCATTACTATGCATAATAAACGCATTTCCGTTTTTGCTTTTTACTTCTATTGATATGGAACAAACAATGTTCTAAGGTCATTTTTCGCGTTCTAGACGAAAAACAAACCCATAAACATGTGTTACAACGCCTAATGGCCGTAATCTGCAGTTTGACCTCGTGACCTCAGATGACCTTGACCTGACCCAAGGTCATAAACAGCATAGAAAGGTACTTAGAAGTGTCAGACACACGAATCATACCGATTTATCGACTGCTTATGCGTTTAAACGCAATTTTGCGCGACAATTCCATCCATCGAGACCTTTTGACAAGGTCAAACATTTTGTACTTCACCTGACCTGTGACGTCATCGGTGACCCCGAGGTCAACAATATTATGTTTACCTCGGTAAATTTTCCAGGGCTTTCGAATGTCGTTTGAATTTTTACATTCGGCCCAGTAGTTCCGGAGATCCGAGGGGGGGATAGCCCCCCCCCCCCCTCCAGTAAGTCGCGTTATGAAATATACCCCAGTAACTCGCGTGTTAACAGGGGGGGGGGGCTGTCAGTCCCCCCCAGGGTGTAGGTAAGAAATGTCCCTGTAGGGCGAGGGTTAAAGCAATATTGCATCAATTTCCAAGATAGTTATTGAACATCTGGGTGGTTGGAACTTAATTATGAGCCACAATGCACAGATTCATGTGCCATTCATCCCATCACTATTATCTAGTGCTTCATAATTGCCGTTTGTAAATTGGTCATTTTTCAGAATACCATTCCTATTGGGCTGGATCAAAATATTGGCACATCAAACATTTATTATTTGAGCCTAGTGCCAGCAACTGATGTTGATGTAAAGTGTTTGTTGTTGATTGACTGTTTCTTTTGTTTTATATCTTGAATGGATATGCTGTTCAATGCATATTTTTGGAAGTTCAAATAGTTAAACACCTTAGGGTGGACAAACTAAACACGAAATTAGCATACGTGTGTACCCAATGTGACACGCTCATTAGTCTGAAGGTTAATGTGACACGCTCATTAGTCTGAAGGTCGCAGCGTCTTAGTGACAGCAGCCTCAGAGATATGACCTGATGCATTTTGCTTAGGTTGCATCGCAGTTCAATATTTGAGGGCGATTAGCTCTGGTACTTTAACCCTCACCCTACAGGGGGCCTGACAGGCCCCTCGCCCTGAGGTTTTTCTTGAATAACTTTTTACACATGCAGCGCATCTTGCTGAAATTTTCAGTAGCTGGGTTTACAACAATTATACGTATCCTATCAACATTTGAAGTGTATACGACTATTAGAGCGTGACCTATGATCTTTTCGTCAAGGTCATATCAGACCCCAAAGGGTCATTGACCTGACCCCAAAGGTCACCAGTTGACCTAGATACTCAAAATTGGATGCCTTTGGATTTTCCTTATGACAGGTAACAAGTTACTTTTTACGGTGCCTATCTCTCTCCGATGAGCTGTAATGCAAATCGCATAGCAAATTCTCATCTATGGTGACGATTTCCGTGACCTAAGAGGTCATTAACTGTCCCAGACCTAAACATCGATATATTGCCAGATAGCTAATAAAACGACCAACATTTTGACGCTAACCAAATCGTTTTATACTCATAACTTTGGTAATGACGACGGACAGAGCAAAATCGCTATTTTTGGACTTGGTCGATATTAGGTCATTTACTTGACCTGGAAGGTCACCCGTTGACCTGAAACCTAAAAATCGCATACTGTTAGATTCCTCTCATGACAAGCAACATGCTGGTTCTTACCGCATTCCTCTATGCTGCTGGGTCTGGAAGTTAACAGGGGGGGGGGGGGTCTGTCAGCCCCCTCCCGTAGGGCGAAGGTGAGAAACGGTTAGGGCGAGGGTTAAAGTTTAAAGCTTAAAGGGAAATAATGGCATTTTTCCACAAAAATGGAGTTAGCACTTGAAATCGCCAGACGAGACCAAAATATATTGTAAATTAATCACATTTTGCATGAAAACTTTCCTACCGAAAGATATTTCAAGTTAAAGTTGATAAGCGTTCCACACTTTTAACGACCGGTACTTGCAAGTACTTTTGGTCCTGATCAAACTGCGGGCTTTTCCCGTATTGTTTTTGTACGCAATGGAGTGGAAAATATATTGTGCGTTCTGCTTGTTGTGATTATATGCCCGGCGATCTTCTAAAACTAACAGCGATTGGAAAAAGTGGCAATCAAATCGGAAGCTCATCGATGCACATCAACGGCGGCATAGTTAGTGGTTGCGACCCTCAATTTTGGAAAATGAATTCATTTGTTTTCAACATTAGGAGTATTGTATACTTTGTCTGTGGCTGTATATAACACTATGCTTTATATTATCATGAAAAATCATATTTTTCCCCAAAAAACTAACAAACAATAACACAAAACTGGCAATTAAATCGGAAGCTCATCGATGCACATCGACGGCGACCTATTTAGCGTCGGCGATTTGTTTACAAAGTCATTGTCATGCTTCTCGGCGCACTTAACCATTGTGGCGAGTTGTTCCTGATTAGTATATCCAAGTCCCGTAGCAGGCTTTGTCAATGACGTCACTGGTGCCATTCTTGTGTAGCATTGCAAATTATATCTGATTTTGAGTTGAAAGCTAATTAAAGACTTATTCAAATTATTTTTTTAAGTTTGAATTTTCTTGTTAATCATTATTAAAGGTATTTTATCACTGTATTTCATAGTAGTTGACACTTCAGAAACTTGTGACGTAATAATATTGTATCCAATATGCATTTCCCTCACCTTTTGCTATTGTGGCGCAGTGCCGAGTGCTTTGCGAATACTAGCTTGCCTGGGGTTCAATTCATTCCGCCCTTATTTTATTCGAGTTTGTATAGTTTGCATGTTGTTGTTATTCATGACTTATACTGATAGTCAGTCATGCATCACGGATACTTCACGGATTGCTTCACGGATCAGAGCGCTGCTCGAACGCACGCTAGTAGCGCTTTCGTTCTCCATGGCAACCAGGCGTGAGCCAATCAAAAGCCAGAACGTATTCCCTTTCTGGCTTTTGATTGGCTCACGCCTGGTTGCCATGGAGAACGAAAGCGCTACTAGCGCTACTAGCGTGTGTCCGAGCAGCGCTCAGTTTGATCGGAAACGTCACAGAGCCTCCAAAAATGCCGCACTCGATGTAAATAAATTGTTGCTAACAAAATCAAAAGGTCATTATTTCCCTTTAACATAGGTTTATAGTATATCGTTAGAATGGAAAATATATATTATGTTCCTTGCTAGATTAGGATTTCAATTTCGAATGTTTCTTTAGTATAATTCAACGTTTATTCATGTCACATGCAATGTAAGAAACACTGTCATAAGTCACATATCGATGCAGCGTCCATGATTACCTAGAATACCAACTTTGGTCGTCATCACTCGCATATTAGTGTCACCCTATGGTTGACTGGTATTGGACCTTCCCACTGTTATCTTGACCTCGGGTCAAGGTCACCAAATGCCAGAAAGAGGTCATATTGCATGTCATTAAACGTGCCTTGACGAGAGCAACAAAATGGCGTTCACCGTATCCCTCTAGCTTTATTCAGTCAAAAGTTGTTGATGAAAAACGTATTTTTCATGAAAAAGTGGCATGTAATATAACACAATTGACGTATTTATAGGCAATTGTTATTTTTTTATTGAAAGAAATGTTATTGCCCATAAAAATGATATGGTCAAAACATGTAATTTCAAATAGGGGAACCCGAAAAAAGTTCACATTGAAAAATATACATATTTTTGGATTTTTAAACAATGAAAAACTAACAACAGCGTGTAGTAGAATGGCTCTTATGCATTCTATTCTATTGATATATAACCAGTAAGGCACCATAGTCTGCGATGAACGAGCGAGCGCGAAGGAAATCTATGGTGAATTTTAACTCGATCGGGCAAGTAGTTTCTGAGATACAACAAAGGGTGCGCACGTGCAGAGGCACCCCATCCCTGACTTGTGGGAAAGAGGCGGTTGAGAGGTCCCTAACCACACACCGAATTTGAACACAATCGGCTCAGCCGTTCCTGATATATATATAATAGGGGTGAGCACGTGCGCATGTGCAGTGGCACCCCATCCCTGACTTGTGGGAAATCGGCGGCTAAGGGGTCCCTAACCACACTCCAAATTTGAACACAATCGGCTCAGCCGTTTCTGAGATATAGAATAGGAGTGTGCACGTGCGCACGTGTAGAGGCACCCCACCCATGACTTGCGGGAAGGCGGCGACGGAGGGGTCCCTAACCACACACCAAATTTGAACACAATCGGCTCAGCCGTTCCTGAGATATATAATAGGGATGTGCACATGCGCACGTGCAGAGGCACCCCATCCCTGACTTGTGGGAAAGTGGCGGCTAAGAGGTCCCTAACCACACACCAAATTTGAACACAATCGGCCCAGCTGTTTCGGAGTTTTTGCGAGAAAACACTTTTCCAACACCCCTCACGCGGCACGCGCCACGTGAGTGGTAGTCACCCACATGAGTCGGCACCGGTCTCAAACAGGTTTGGTTGGATACTCAGCAAAGAAACCGGCTTGTCAATCGGACGTGCAGTTACAGAGATATTAACTTCTCAAAAGCGTCGCCACGGGCCGGGTCGGGCCGGGCCGCTCATATTCAGATTTTTCCCATATACCACGGAAGGACGAGCGAGCGCTTCGCGCTCGCTCGTAATAAATGTATATTGTGTCATAAATGCACGGTGATATAGGCTCATAAATATTGACCTGCTACATGACCCTTCAAAAATGCCTCAGGCGATATCTCCGTATCTGCTGCTTAGATTGTGGTAAAACTTTCACAGCTCGTTTCAGCGCCCAAGATAAGATTAAGGCAAGAATTGGTGACATGAGGGTGTCACCCCTTGGTCGATTTGTCGTGGAATGACACATGGGAGCCTCTACTGATCGCAGGTTTACATTCGCAAACGCCGCCCAGGGGAATTCTGAATTGATTCTGCTGTGAGTGAAAGACAATGGCTTAGTAAAAAATCATATTAATTGAAAGTGAAAAATAATTTATTGGTGGGTTTGGCCTACCACAGGTAATATTTGGTGAGCCACTGTGATTTGATAAACACAACATATTTAATTCAGAAATAGAAAGTTACTGGAATGGGAGCCACCGCGTTATTTTTTCCACCAGGCATGTCGTTCGGGCCGATTACGGTGAGCGGGGTATATAGATTGCATTGCCACGGTTAACTGCCACGATGAATCTCAGCAACTACATAAGCTAAATACTTCATTCTTTCACCATTCGAAAGCTACGCTCTTTTAGGGGTGCCGTTTCGCCTTTCATAACGATCGGCCCCAAAGAAGGCCCACGAGGGCCCAAATAAGATCCGAAAATGCTACTGCCACGCTGGAACTCAGAACCTATCAGAGATAGCGACTCGGGACCTTCACCAACCGACGCGGCGTGGTCGGAAACGGTGCCGTTTCGCCTTTCATACCGATCGAACCCAAAGAAGGCCCACCAGGGCGCAAAGAAGGGTCAACAACGCAAAAACGCTGGCATAAGCCGCCGCCGCGCAATCGGCCCGACCGTCTTGAGGGACATCTTGCGGTAGGATTTCTAAGCTTTCGAGCGGTGCCTCCCATTGAATGGTTTAGGACCAAGATAAAAACATTCCTTGCAGCATAATGTGTTATTCCAAAATGATATGCTTTGAAATGTTCAGGACAAGTGTAGTTATTTGAGCCATACTACTCAGATATGATGTCATTATTCATTTAACCTGAGTAAAGGGATAAGGCTGGGATAAACTGATATTTCATTTAACCTCTACCTGTGATAATATTATATTATTTCATTTTAATTTGAAAGTGAATGTACCTGCTTATCATCATGATCAGTTCACAGGTGACACATATTATAATAGCAATATAGGAAGTAGCTTAGCTATCACATACATCTTAGATTAATTAAAGGGACATTCCCACCTTTCTGAAAATTGTCATATACGCCGGTTGTAAAAAATATGAAGTAAGTGCTGCTTAAAACGATTATGATATTTTTCTCTCCAAAACGTCACTTAAAGGGAAATAATGACCTTATGATTTTGTTAGCAACAATTTCTTAGGCTACCGTTATGTTTTTAAAATTATTTTATTTAAATTTAAGAATTAAATAAAATTATTCCCAAATTCAAAGTTGTAAGTTTGGAAAAAATACAAAACAAGTACCTTGTGTACTTCATGAAGGTCATTGACAAATTCGTCCTTCCCTACCATTGTTAACATCGAGTGCGGCATTTGTGGAGGATCTGTGACATTTCCGATCAAACTGAGCGCTGCTCGGACACCCGCTAGTAGCGCTTTCGTTCTCCATGGCAACCAGGCGTCAGCCAATCAAAAGCCAGAAAGGGAATACGTTCTGGCTTTTCATTGGCTCACGCCTGGTTGCCATGGAGAACGAAAGCGCTACTAGCGTGCGTTCGAGCAGCGCTCTGATCCGTGAAGCAATCCGTGAAGCATCCGTGATACACGACTGACTATCAGTGTAAGTCATGAATAACAACAACATGCAAACTATACCAACTCGAATAAAATAAGAGCGGAATGAATTGAACCCCAGGCAAGCTAGTATTCGCAAAGCACTCGGCACTGCGCCACAATAGCAAAAGGTGAGGGAAATGCATATTGGATACAATATTATTACGTCACAAGTTTCTGAAGTGTCAACTACTATGAAATACAGTGATAAAATACCTTTAATAATGATTAACAAGACAATTCAAACTTAAAAACAATAATTTGAATAAGTCTTTAATTAGCTTTCAACTCGAAATCAGATATATTTTGCAATGCTACACAAGAATGGCACCAGTGACGTCATTAACAAAGCCTGCTACGGGACTTGGGTATACTAATCAGGAACAACTCGCCAAGTGCGCCGAGATGGTTAAGTGCGCCGAGAAGCATGACAATTACTTTGTAAACAAATCGCCGACGCTAAATAGGTCGCCGTCGATGTGCATCGATGAGCTTCTGATTTAATTGCCAGTTTTGTATTATTGTTCGTTAGTTTTTTTGGGAAAAATTATTATTTTTCATGATGAAATAAAGCATAGTGTTATATACAGCCACAGACAAACTATACACAACTCCTAATGTTGAAAACAAATGAATCGATTTGCAAAAATTGAGGGTCGCAACCACTAACTATGCCGCGTTGATGTGCATCGATGAGCTTCCGATTTGATTGCCACTTTTTCCAATCGCTGTTAGTTTTAGAAGATCGCCGGGCATATAATCACAACAAGCAGAACGCAAAATATATTTTCCACTCCATTGCGTAAAAAAACAATACGGGAAAAGCCCGCAGTTTGATGAGGACCAAAAGTACTTGACAAAAGGTCAGAAATAGTGCAAGTACCGGTCGTTAAAAGTGTGGAACGCTTATCAACTTTAACTTGAAATATATTTCGGTAGGAAAGTTTTCATGCAAAATGTGATGAATTTACAATATATTTTGATCTCGTCTGGCGATTTCAAGTGCTAACTCCATTTTAGTGGAAAAAGGTAATTATTTCCCTTTAACTTTATACAAATTAGTTTTTTTGGTGCGTGATGACGTCAATATTGAGCAATAGAGAATACTTTTAAGCTGCCAAATGATTTGGCACAGTGTTCTCAGACATTTATTGCGACTTGGATACAAACAATTATTTTCCATCACGGGTTTCGAAAATGGGCGTTCTCGAGATAAAAAATAATCATTGAAACGAAAATCAGAACATCATTATTAAATGGAGTGTGCCTACTCACATCGCTTATTTGGAGTTATTGACACTGGTTTATAGAACATAATTTTCTGAATCGAACCATGCCTTTAATTTTTCCAGATTTAAACAAGTTGCTAAGATATTTCAAACACCCGGGAACTGACTGGTAGCAAAAAGTTATTAGGTAGACCCCAGAGGGCTTCTGTAACTACATAGAAGTACTGCAACTATCGATTAAACTGCTAGCATATCATTAGCACCGGGCAATAGCATTTCGACAAAACAGTTCGTGCACGCTGATAGCAGCAGCCGAACAGTACCGTCTGTCCCCTACTCGCATCGCTTGATGGCCATTTTTCGAAGAAGCTATCAATTTAGAGCTACGAAACTTGCCCATAATAAAGTTCACATGGTGGCAAGAACATGCTGTGCAAAACTTGTTTCTATCTTGCATGCTGTGACCGTAATTGTATTGTCTTAGGTGCGCCGTTTTACACAACATCGTCTTGCGATAGTGCTGTGGTGGTCGTTCTTATAGGTATCGAAACGAAAAATAAGCAAAGAAACAAAAGAAGTGAAAATTCAACTAAGGGGCTGCAGATGTGAATTTCATCGTATCCAACAATCAAACCAATAGCTACTCACCGTATGAACAACATTGTTTTACATTTCAAAATAGTAGGCACAGTAGGCCTTTAAATATATTGGTAGGAAAATTGGGACTTGTTGGTAAATGTGTGGCATCACTCATCCATCGAACTTCGCGATCATAGACAATCAAAACAAACCAGACCCTCAATGTTTATCTCTAAACAGGTACGGTTTATCTCTATACAGGTACACACGGCGGTGACGAGAGATGACGTCATCGGGACACAACTACCAAATAAGGATGGGCCTTACTAAGACCCAAATTTAAAAAATAAAACTTGAATTTTCTAAGACCAGATAATTGTGTATTAAATGCTACCTTCCTAAATTTCACTACATAGCCACTAACTTGGCTATCTCAACTCAAAACTAATGTTAAGCTGGGAATGTACCTTTAATAACATGTCGCACAACAACAACATTAAGTCGCTGTTATGGGCACAGCCACGTGAAGCTACACCCGTTGTGACATGCCTTCTCTCTTCCCTGCCCACCTCAGGCTAGTCAGCCGCCATGTCTGAGTCGGGCCCGTCGGACAAGCAGGGCCGCAAGAAGGGCTGGCCGCGCGGCAAGAAGCGCACACTCAAGCTCAAGGATGTGAACGCGCCCAAGCTGCCGATGTCGGGCTACATGCTGTTCCTGAACGACCACCGGGAGCAGGTGCGCGCCGCCAACCCGGGCGCCACCTTCTCCGACATGACCCGGCTGCTGGCCAACGCGTGGCAGGCGGCGCCGCAGGACGAGAAGCAGCAGTACATGGAGGCCGCCCAGCAGCAGAAGGAGCGCTACAGCCGCGAGCTCATCAAGTACCAGCAGACGGACGCCTACCGCGCCTTCAGCCAGCAGCTCAAGGCCAAAGGCGGCACCGTCTCAGGAGGCGGCGGTGGCGGAGGAGGCGGAGGAGGATCCAGCAGCCGCTCCGCGCGGCACGACAAGGAGAACGAGAAGGAGAGCCGCGCTCCGCCGCCGCCGCCTCCTCCTCCTCCGCCACCGCCTCCGCCAGTGGACGACACCACGCCGCTGGAGATCCCGATCTTCACCGAGACGTTCCTGACGCACAACCGCGAGCGCGAGGCTGAGCTGCGGCAGCTGCGGCGTGCCAACACCGAGTTCGAGGAGCAAAACGCCACGCTTCAGAAACACATCGACAACATGCGCGAGGCGGTGGAGCGGCTGGAGGCCGAGACGGAGCAGCAGCGCGGCCAGAACTCGGCCCTGCAGCTGCACCTGGAGCAGCTGCGCACGTTGCTGGCAGAGCGGTTCGCCGGCGTGCGGCTGCCTGGCTGCGCTGAGCCGCTCACGCCGGAGACAGTGGATGCCTACCTGGCCAAGCTGCACGCGCTGCTGCTTGAGCGGCCTCAGGAGCACCAGACGCTGCTGGCCACCGTGCGCGACATCGTCCACCGGCTGGAGCACCAGTGAACGTGCTGGAGCAGTGGATCACCAGTGAACGTGCCCGGAACGTCAGTTAGAGCGCCTGCAGTGGACGTTCCTGGAGCGCCGCCATTGAACGTGACATGGTCCACCGGTTGGAGCACCAGCGAACACTGTGACAGTGGTTGGTTGAATGACAGCCCTGACTACTGTTGCTGCTGACCCCGCAGACACGCGAGGTGAGAAGCGTGGAGAATCGCCGGCTTTTGGATGTGCCGAGGACGGCTCTTGCATTGCTCTCGTGACTGGTAGGAAGTCTGGTGGTTGAGTTGTTCATGTATCTCAGTACTGAGCTGGCGAGTGAGTGGGAGGGGAGTATGATAGGTGTCCTGATCTGTGACGTACACCTAATCGAATATGGGATGTATATATCAAGGATGTATATATCATACATCAAGGCAAGCCTCAAGCAGCCAACATTTGCTTGACGAATGGTTAATTGGCAGCGTTTGGGTAATAGGGATTTTCAATCACTACATTTAATGATTCCTTTCACGCAGCTAGTTATTTATTCATACCATTTGTTTTTGGTCAGCAACGTTTTTCGTGAGCAAAACTTGCTCTGTTTTTGACCGCCTGTGTATTTTCAGTTGTTTGCCATTGAATGTCTTTGGATATCGTCGTACGGACAAAGGAGCATTAGGTAGTCTCGATAATGTCTGTGTGCGCGTAAATGTTTGTGCATAAATGTCGAAAGTTTGTTCTTTCGGAAGTGATTACTGTACCGTCGCCTGTACACGATCTGATGCGCAGCCTGTTAGGGTCCTCTAGTATTCGTCATTGAATCTGGGAATTCCAGTGCATTATTTCTGTGTTTTCTCACACAGTCTCTTTACAATACACATGTATAGCTTTCGCCAGTATTTCAGGTGAATCCGCACACAGATTGGGATGAGTGGAGCTCACACATCAGCTCCCGGAGATACAGATAAGGTATGCAATGGATAGTCGATTATGTGCCTTTTCGTGTGGTCATTGAGTACAGTGTACACTCGCTTCTCATTGTCGTATCCTCACTGACAGCAGTGTTGGAAAGTTTCTGGCTTATGGCTATATTACTCAAGTGAATATCTTGTTCGAGTTGTTAAACAATTCCGTAGATCGTGGCGACAGACCTACCGCACGCAAAGCACGTACTTTAGGCCTTGACAACTACATACAGCACCCGTAGGATGTGATGCCTCACGCACATATTCAGCAGGTATTGTCTAGTAGCCTGGTCCGGTTTGCGTTTTTTTATTCTTAGGATCAAAAGGAGCTCCTCGGTAATATATTTGTTGTGGGGTGCTGATCACGATGGGCTGGTCAAAAAATCAATTTTCGAAATTATTTTGACCGCAAACTCGATTTTTTTTGTTGATTTTTCTCAATTTGCAATATAACCGAGTCTTGTCGGCTATTGGCAGCTTCTGGGGTCTATGTAGGGTGTGAAAAGCACAGATCAGTTCCTTAGCTTCATTTTGAGACCATCCGCATCAGTGTATCTGTATTAGCTGTCAAAATCGTCGCCGAAATGAAGCAATGTTTGGTGGTTCTAAAAAATAATCAGATGGCGTTTTCGACTCGCGAGTTCTGAGTGAACAATTGTTTGCAATTTCAACACAAGACTAAAATCAGTCTTACATAGTAGTAGGGGATGTATTTATTCACGTTGTGACGCCATCACTTACAGGGGTGGACCCAGACCTTCGCTTTCGGGGGGGGGGGGGGGGGAGGCAAATGCTCCGAAATGGTAAAACAGTGGTTTTTACAATAATTGTGGCGCTTTGGAGGCCGTGGCCCAATTTCCCCCTCCCTGGATCCGCCCCTTATCACTTACCTATTCCCTAAGGCAAATATTCCTCCTCGAAACCAAATGCGGCATTTACTTCAGGGTACATTTACCTTACAAAGTTATTATACCATAAGAGGACGATTCTGCCAGTGCTAAACAAATGCATCGTATGTTCTGATCACAAAGGCAAGGGTGGTAAAGTGTTCTGTCCTTATGGATAAGGTCGGGGACAAAATGCTCCTCATGAAGTACACGGGGGTCAAAATGTCAGCAAAAATCATTACTATGTCATTCCTGTGAACATTTACTAAGCGATCATGTCCTTAGAAATACTGATCGTCAAAACCACTTCAGATGTATTATTCACTTAATCATGATATTCATCACGTCAGTATGTAAGTACATTTACTTTTTTATTAGCATTTGCGTTTCAGCTCTTGATTGCCAATAATAATAAATTACATTAAAAAAAAATCCGACGAGAACAAAAAAATCCAGACGATAGACTCAACACTGAACCAAAAATGCACCTGGGTCTTCAAGAATGGCCTATAATAACATGATCCAGAAGGAATTGGGCTGATATGCATATCCTCAGAATAGGAAGCATTTGAATATTTCCCCGTTGACTTATAATGGGGAGGTCACGAAATTGACCCGACCTTAGGTCACCGATATACAAAATCCGAGATAAACGAATTGTAGGTGCGGTCATGTGACCTGACCTGAGATGACCCGTGGTCAATAATTTTACAATATGTGGGCAATTGATGCCTTAAAGGGAAATAATGACATTTTTCCACAAAAATGGAGTTAGCACTTGAAATCGCCAGACGAGACCAAAATATATTGTAAATTCATTACATTTTGCATGAAAACTTCCCTACCGAAAGATATTTCAAGTTAAAGTTGATAAGCGTTCCACACTTTTAACGACCGGTACTTGCAAGTACTTTTGGTCCTCATCAAACTGCGGACTTTTCCCGTATTGTTTTTTTTACGCAATGGAGTGGAAAATATATTGTGTGTTCTGCTTGTTGTGATTATATGCCTGGCGATCTTCTAAAACTAACAGCGATTAGAAAAAGTGGCAATAAAATCGGAAGCTCATCGATGCACATCAACGGCGGCATAGTTAGTGGTTGCGACCCTCATTTTTTGAAAATAGATCCATTTGGTTTTCAACATTAGGAGTATTGTATAATTTGTCTGTGGCTGTATATAACACTATGCTTTATATTATCATGAAAAATAATAATTTTCCCCCAAAAAAACTAACAAACAATAACACAAAACTGGCAATTAAATCGGAAGCTCATCGATGCACATCGACGGCGACCTATTTAGCGTCGGCGATTTGTTTACAAAGTCATTGTCATGCTTTTCGGCGCACTTAACCATTGTGGCGAGTTGTTCCTGATTAGTATACCCAAGTCCCGTAGCAGGCTTTGTTAATGACGTCACTGGTGCCATTCTTGTGTAGCATTGAAAAATATATCTGATTTTGAGTTGAAAGCTAATTAAAGACTTATTCAAATTATTGTTTTTAAAGGAAATAGTTCACCTTCAAAATGGGTTTTGAACTGAAATAGCAGTTTTGTAGCCCGTGTTGAGAAATCCTTATCTGGAACTTTGCTTGGGTGAAAAGACTCTCCAGCCGAAGATATTTTACTTTTTGGCGAAGGAATACGGCGCATATATGATGTACCGTACCGTCTGAAAGTGCCAGCACTGCCATGGAGCATGCGCAGACCAATAACGCACACCATAAAATCAATAATTTACAACCTTTTGTCCTGAATTGGCGCGATGTAGGACGATTTTTAAACAGAAAAAAAGAAACTGTATTAAAAAATATAATAAAATCGTGTTCTGAAGAAAAAAAATCCGAAGGTGAACTATTTCCTTTAAGTTTGAATTTTCTTGTTAATCGTTATTAAAGGTATTTTATCACTGTATTTCATAGTAGTTGACACTTCAGAAACTTGTGACGTAATAATATTTTATCCAATATGCATTTCCCTCACCTTTTGCTATTGTGGCGCAGTGCCGAGTGCTTTGCGAATACTAGCTTGCCTGGGGTTCAATTCATTCCGCCCATATTTTATTCGAGTTGGTATAGTTTGCATGTTGTTGTTATTCATGACTTATACTGATAGTCAGTCATGCATCACGGATGCTTCACGGATCCACGGATCAGAGCGCTGCTCGAACGCACGCTAGTAGCGCTTTCGTTCTCCTTGGCAACCAGGCGTGAGCCAATGAAAAGCCAGAATGTATTCCCTTTCTGGCTTTTGATTGGCTGACGCCTGGTTGCCATGGAGAACGAAAGCGCTAGTAGCGCTTTCGTTCTTTCGTGTGTCCGAGCAGCGCTCAGTTTGATCGGAAACGTCACAGAGCCTCCATAAATGCCGCACTCGATGTAAACAATGGTAGGGAAGGACGAATTTGTCAATGACCTTCATGAAGTACACAAGGTACTTGTTTTGTATTTTTCCAAACTTACAACTTTGAATTTGGGAATAATTTTATTTAAATCTTAAATTTAAATAAAATAATTTTAAAACCATAACGGTAGCCTAAGAAATTGTTGCTAACAAAATCAAAAGTTCATTATTTCCCTTTAACAGCTGTGCCAAAAACAGGGGCGCTTTGCGCCGCCATTTTTTTGCGATATCCTCAAATAAACCTTAGGCCCCCTAAGTTTTTTTTGAGGATAGAATGGTCTAAACGCCCCCCCCCCCTGGCGCGGCGCGGGAAATCCGGACAGTAGATTCCCCGGGGCCAGGGCCGGGGTACTAGTGCATTTTCAATGAAGGTCCAATGTCAGGACAGTTGATTTTATTGTTCTGGGACCCCACCCATCTAACTCGAAAACTAAAAGGGACGCAGAAAAAACGTTCAAAAGCTCTTGACAAGCACATTCGAAGGGACTTTATATATTTTTTCCTCAAGTCATTATTGAGGTCACCAGAGCAGACTGGTTATTGATTCGACAGTGATTGAATCGACTGGAATCGTTCAATCAAATTCATTGAATCAAAACATAATTGATTCACCACCAGATCTTTTGATTCATGAATCGTGATTTAATCAAAACCCGCATAAAATCAAGGCTGATTGAATCACAAGATTTAACCATTCTTAACAATTCAAGTACACTGGTAAATTGTGCAAATATATGCAGTCCCAGTGGCTACATTCATTTATACTGAAATACTATTGCTGTAACAATGTTTTAATGATCATATATATGCATGTTTCCATTTATTTGTTTGACATATATTCACCTCATATATTTAAATGTTGAATCAAACGTGAATCGATTAAAATATTTGTTTTGATTCTTTGAATCAGAAGGAATCAATTCTCAAAATAGTATCTGTGAATCAAACGGTGATTGAATCATTCACATTCCAAAATGAATCATGATTGAATCATTCCAAAAAAGTTTAATCAATAACCAGTCTGCACCAGAGGTCATCAAAGTACAGATTTTCAAGTTTTAGGACTTCACTCCTGAAACTCCCAGAATATCACAGGAACTATGATAGCTAGGAACAAACGGAAAACAGCAATAGAAAGCTCTTAAAAAATACAATGGCCAAAATGCCCTCACATTTGAGCTTAGGTCAATAGTTTAAGCTCCAGAGCTCATCAAATGTCAAAAAGGCTATACAAAAAACGTTTATCACGAATAACTTTTTACCTAATAACGACAAGGCAATAATTTAGATGCCATCGTGCTTGTCTCGTCGAAACGCTTCGCCTCATATTAGTGTTCACCAGGTCAGGTCAACTTACAAATGTGACATCAGGTCAAGGTCAAGGTGTGGTGACCCAAGTAGGTCATGTTGCATATGTGAAGACGTGCCGCGACGAGACAAACACATTGGTGTCAGTTTCACTTATCTATCGTCATTATGTCGAGAGTTATTGACACACAAAGTGTTGGTGACCGCGGATGACCTCGGCTGAACCTGTAGGGGTCACTGAACAAAAATGGCACCTAGGCCATCAATAATGTCCTATAATAACATGATCCAGAAGGAATTAGACTGCTATCTTGTGTCTCCCTAGAATAGGAAGCATTTGAATATTTGCCCTTACTTCCCTGAATTCCCTGAATTCCTCTCATTTGTCACCAGGAGAGGAATTCAGGGAGGTCACGAAATTAAACCGACCTTAGGTTGCTGATATTAAAAATCCAAGATAAACGAATTGTAGATATGTGACCTTACGAAATCCTGTAAGTGTAAAACCGATCATCCCAAAACTGTGACTGTGGTACGACCACAAGTTTTTTGGGAGGTGGGGTCACGTGACCTGGTCTGGTGACCTGGCCTAAGATGACCAGAGGATTGCTTTTAACATAATATGGACAATTGATGCACAAACATCTGTGCCAAAAATGGCGGTGCTGCGCGTCGCCGTTTTTCCGCTATCCGCGAAAAACCTTAGGGGGTCTCCCCCCCGGCACGGCGCTGGTTAAACTATAGTGATGATGTGAGCATGCAACCAGGTGTTAGGGTATTCATGTGAAGTAAAAACAATGACCCCAGTTGTGCTAGTATCATTTTTGTATGCGGCACTTTTGGTCGGGGCCACTGAAAGCACTTTTACCACCCCTGCACAAAGTTTGTTTTAACTCTCCAACGCCATCTGTTTCAGCATGATTAAAATCAGACAATATCTCTCGTCAAACATTGGATGGTCATGTATACCGGAAGAAAATGGATACCGGAATACCGGAAAATACCGGAAGAACCACACCAGCAGTTTGGTATAACACCCTGTCCGTTACCGCCAAATCTGCTGCCAAGGAACAGAGAGGTCCTTGGTCGGCTCCTAATGATTCGTTTGGAGCTGATGGAAGAGTGGGAAACGGATGAGCGTCATGTATACATGACGCTGGGTATACCCATCAAACTGTGAGCTGAAAACCTGGCAGGCGAGGTGCTGAAACTTTGACTGCGGGCCTCTCTGCCCACAGCCTTCACAAAGGCCAAAGTAAGAGTGGCACATACAAAAATGACCCCAGCACAGCTGGGGACATTTTTGAACTTCACATGAATACCCAACACCTGGCTGCATGCTGCGGGGAAGGGGGGGGGGGGTAGACACCCACTCGGGTTTTTCGCGGATAGCGGAAAAACGGCGACGTGCAGCGCTGCCATTTCTGGCACAGATGTTTGTGCATCAATTGTCCACATTATGTAAAAAACATCATCGGGTCATCTTAGGTCATGTCACCAGACCAGGTCACGTGACCCCACCTTCCAAAGAACTTGTGGTCGTACCACAGTCACAGTTTTGGGATGATCGGTTTTACACTTTCAGGATTTCATAAGGTCACATATATCTACATTTAGTTTATCTTGGATTTGTTTTATATCAGCGATCTAAGGTCGGTTTAATTTCGTGACCTCCCCATTATAAGTCTAAGGGCAAATATTCAAATGCTTCCTATTCTAAAGAGACGCAAGATATCAGTCTTATTCCTTCTGGATCATGTTATTATAGAACATTCTTGATGACCTTGGTGCCATTTTTGTTCAGTGACCCCTACATGGTCAACCGAGGTCATCCGAGGTCACTAACAGTTGTATGTCGATAACACTCGACATAATGACGATAGAGAAGTGCAACCGACACC
The DNA here is from genome assembly GCA_036785665.1 of Chirona hameri. Taxonomy (NCBI): domain Eukaryota; kingdom Metazoa; phylum Arthropoda; class Thecostraca; order Balanomorpha; family Balanidae; genus Chirona; species Chirona hameri. Next base: position 24,138 of record JAXIVJ010015048.1, read on the forward strand.
AATGTGTTTATCTCGTCGCAGCACATCTTCCCATATGCAACATGACCTACTTGGGTCACCACTACTTGACCTTGACCTGAGGTCACATTTGTAAGTTGACCTGACCTGGTCAACACTAATATGAGGCGAAGCGTTTTGACGAGACAAGCACGATGGCGTCAACACTGTTGCCTTGTCGTTATTAGGTAAAAAGCTATTCGTGATAAACGTTTTTTAATTGCCTTTTTGATATTTTATGAGCTCTGGAGCCTAAACTATTGACCTGAGCTCAAATTTGAGGACGACGTCTTGGCGATTGCATTTTCAAGAGCTTTCCATTGCGTTAACGTTTGTTCCTAGCTATCATAGTTTCTGTGATATCTGGGGGTTTCTGGAGCGAAGTCCTAAAACTTGAAAATCTGACCTTTGATGACATCGGGTGACCTCAATATTGGCTTGAGGGAAAAATATCTAAAGTACTTTCGAATGTGCTTGTTGAGAGCTTTTGAACGTTTTGTTCCGCGTCTTTCTAGCCCTTTTAGTTTTCGATTTAAAGGGGTGGGGTCCCAGTACAGTGAAATCCACTGTCCTGACAGTGGACCTTCATTGCAAATGCACTAGTATCCCGGCCCCGCTCACGGGGGAATCTACTGTCCGGATTTCCCGCGCCGTGCCGGGGGTGGGGCGTTTAGACGCCCCCCCCCTAAAGTTTTTCGAGGATAGCAAAAGAAACGGCTGCGCGCAGTACCGCCGTTTGTCACAGCTGTTAAAGCATCAATTGCCCACATATTGTAAAATTCTTGACCACGGGTCATCTCAGGTCAGGTCACCAGGCCAGGTCACGTGACCCCACCTCCAAAGAAGTGTGCGGTCGTACCACAGCCACAGTTTTTGGCCGATCGATTTGGTACTTACAGGATTTCATAAGGGTAATAGTACCTACAATTAGTTTATCTCGGATTTGTATATCGGTGACCTAAGGTCGGGTCAATTTCGTGACCTCCCCATTATAAGTCAATGGGGAAATATTAAAATGCTTCCTATCCTGAGGATACGCATGATATTAGCCCAATTCCTTCTGGATCATGTTATTATAGGCCATTCTTGAAGACCCAGGTGCATTTTTGGTTCAGTGACCCCACGTGTTGAATCTATCGTCCGTATTTTTTTCTCGTCGGATTTTTTATAATGTAATTTATTATTATTGGCAATCAAGAGCTGAAACGCAACTGCTAATAAAACAGTAAATGTGCATACATACTGACGTGATGAATATGATGATTAAAGGAAATAGTTCACTTTCAACATTAGTTTTAAACTGAGATAGCAGTTTTGTAGCCTGTGTTGGGAAACCCCTATCTGCAAGTTTTCTTGACTGAAAAGACTTTCCAGCCGAATATATTTGATTTTTTGGCGAAGGAATGCGGTGCTGGCGAAATAATGTTGTACTGGTTCTAGCCCGGGCAGAGGCTATACCATCAGCCAATCAGCTTGCAGCTGGTGCTAGCAAGCGAACCGCCGGCCGCCGGTTGGCACATCTCCAATGCGAATCTATCCTTACGCGGCTACTTTCGAATCTGATTGGCTGAACCATTTTTTACATTCGCATGACGTCAGGACTCTGACTCAGATAGTATTCGTATAGTTTTGATAAACAATACAATTTTACGACCTTATGTCCTGAATTGGCGCGATATAAGGCCATTTTTGACAATATAAAAAGAAAATGTATTAAAAATATAATCAAATCGTGGTTGGTAAACAATTTCCAAGGTGAACTATTTCCTTTAAAGGGACTGTCCCACCTTTGTGAAAGTTGTCGAATCACACTTAATTGTATTTCTACATGTCAGGCGAGGTCAGCTGAACATGTTCGTGAACTTTTATCCCGAAAAAATGTTTATCTTGGAAGATATTCAACTTTTAGTTTTAAGTGGAAAGTTGGGCTGGTGACATCATATTTTTTTTATAACGGAAATCCTTTGTGCTGCCAAATGAATGGCACAATTTTTTGTCGACATCTATTGTGCAGAAAAAGCGAATCATCCGGTGTCTAGATTGGCTTAGATTGCGAACCACCCGGGATCGATAAATGAAGACGAAAATATTCCAAGGCTGACCTTAAAACAAGTCGACTGTCATCAACCAGTTGGCTAAAGAGACGACGCTGTCGGTTTAGAGTCCCTATTCAAATACACATGGGCCTTATTTTTTACAGATGTCAAAATCAAACTCGAATATCTTTTGATTAGATCATTGTGGTTGTTTTAACTGCTACCATACTTAATTTTAATGCCAAGCCATCACAATGTCTATTTCAACTCAAATATAATGTTAAGGTGGGATACTCCCTTTAAGTGAATAATACATCTGAAGTGGTTTTGACGATCAGTATGTCTAAGCACATGATCGCTTAGTATTTTTTTTTAACAGAAATGACATAGTAATGATTTTGCTGGCATTTTGACCCCTGAGTATTTCATGAGAAGGAGCATTTTGTCCCCGACCTTATCCATAAGGACAGAACACTTTACCACCCCTGGCCATCGGTGACAATTTCAGCCGCCAAAAAGAATGCCGTCCAACAATTTCATGAACGGGACGATATCAGTAGAATTTGTCCTGGCCAAAAAGGCTCAGTCAGTGTACGTGATCCTGACGGGGAAAAACGCCACCACCAGAAGCGCCTCTTGCTGTCCAATCTACGTGACATTTATCAGCAGTATAAGTCCGAAACACCAGAGTCAGTATGATTTTCGGTCTTTGCGGGCCTTAGGCCACCGTGATGCGTTTTGGCCGGAGCCAACGGCACGCATTTGCGTGCATCACCAAAATCCTAAGCTTATGCTGAAATCAGTCCGTTCAACTCTTACCATAAATGACTGCATAGCAAAAACAGTATGTGACATTCATAGGGAAACATGCATGTTGGGAAGTTGTGAGGAATGTCCGGGCGACGAAAATCTGCGAACATTTTTACAAGAGGAGGAAGAACTGAATGACGAAGAAGAAATATAATTCAGCCAATGGCAATGCACGGATCGCACTACTCCGTGCATTGCCTGTGGGGTCTGTGCGTCAAGCCATCAGCCAATCAGCTTGCAGCTGGTGCTAGCAAGCGAACCGCCGGCCGCCGGTTGGCACATCTCCTGTGTGTGTGGCTGTGTTCATAGCAACTTTAGTCAGCTCCATCTTTAGACTTCGGTCCCATCACTTCATTGCACACGCCCAAAGTAAATATATCAAAGAATTAAAGGCCACTATATCCACCGAAGAGGCGATCGTATTGGTCGATTTTTTTCTTCAGATAATTACGCTTTCGTTGTACAGGACGCTATACAAGGATATACAACTGGCAGAACGCACAGGCCACACAGTGCATCCGTTCGCGGTCTATGCTAAATCAGACAACGAACTGCGATGTGGCAGTTATTGTGTGATCAGTGACAGTCTCAAGCACAGTACACAAGCGGTGTTTGCATTTCAGTGTAAGGTATTGGAGCACGTCAAATGGCTGCACCCCAGCGTAGGGTAGCATGGGGCAAGACATTTAGATGATGATTAGATGCATTTTGCTGAAAATCTCGTTTCCTATTTGACGGACGGATTTGAAGTGATAGCATTTTCACATAGTTTGGAGATTTGGCTTGTACTCTGCATCGCCTAATTATACCTTCTTCAGTTAAAAAATTTGTAGGCGACGATTTTCGGGGAGCCTGCAAAAGGGGCGTATTGCCCCACCCCCTGGGCAAGACGCCCTCAGTCGATGGGGCAAAACGCCCCATCCCCTCGAACTTGGCTCCTATGGAGAGTAGGCGAAAACCAAAAATACCGTTCGATAGCTCGCCGGAATTAATGTGGAAACTATTTCATTTTTTTTGGCTCAGGTCAATACTTAGGTTAACAGAGGTAGTCAAAGGTCACCATGGTAACTCCTGGAATCTGTCTCAGATTTCACCAAATATCTCGGGAACTATGATAGCTGGGAACAAACGGAAAAACAATCAAAGGCTCTTTAAATATGCGTTCGCTGGGCCTATGTCCATTATTTAGATCAGTTGAACAATTTAGGCACAATAGGTCATCAACGGTTAAGCACGTTGATTCTTGCCCTTCTGATTCTTGTCTTGCCCCAAGACGAAAGGGGCGTTTTACCCCATTGCGTGCTTTCGATGAAAAGCGAGCCAGGCCCAAAAATGTGCATGAACCCATAAATGAGCAATAGACCTTTTCCTACATCAGATGCTGACCTTTCAGTTGGCTTGAATTATCTAGAAGAAAAGTGTTGAGAGACAGAATGCTCCTGGTCCATTTCAGTACTGAAATAACAGAAAACGTTCCAAAAACAGACTTTTACTTATATCTCTGGAAAGCGCCGCAGAAATTATGTCGCTTTCTATGAGTTCACTGACCATATGTTGCTTGTTTTGTGGAGCAAAATATTTTACCCGGGACCTTTTAAATTCCGAGATATCTTGGTGAGGCGTTTTACCCCGATGGGGCGTGTTGCCCCATCTTACCCTACAGCAAATTAATTACTTCACCGACGGTGCCGTGTCACAGTATAAGAACAAGTTTAATATCAAGAACATGGCCATGCATTATAAAAAAAAATGACTTCGGGCTTGAATGTGAGTGGCATTTTTTTGCTACTTGTCACGGGAAAGGGCCGTGTGACGGCATCGGCGGCACCGCGAAAAGAATGACAGCTCGGGCCAGCCTGCAGCGACCTCAGACAGATCAGATCTGCACGCCGCAGGCCATGTTCAACTTCTGCCAATCCTCAGTACATGGTTAGAAATGCGTCATCATATATGGTGAAATTTCTATTTTTCCAAATCTTGCTACTACATTTAATAACGGCATTAAATTAGTAAATAATATTTGTACTATATAGGTATTGAATAATATCAGTAATAAATTATTAAGCAGTAATTATTAAGCAGTAATTAATTACCTACTTCATTACCCAACACTCTACAGTTGAATATTATCATTATTAGCTGTACGTGCATGTGCATGTCTGGCTATTACATATCCACTCAGACTCAATCTGCGACTAACATCTGTTGCAGGCATTCACTTCTTCTACGTCACGGATAACGACATATCAAAGCAGGATTCCCCGCTAAGGAGCAGGTTCGCAAATGCCAGACCGATCAAAGGCACCAGGACATTCCACTGCTTCAGACCCATCAGCCCAACAACAGTGGATGCCTACTAGGTTGGCACTTATTTTTCAACTTTCGAATTTCGAACTGCTCATTTGCATGCTAGTTCGTATGGATGAAACAAACTATAAATATGCAATTTCAGCCAGATCGGATAATATTTAGACCTCGCGCCATGACCCTGAAGTTGTGCTTATTGATGCCTATTGGCAGGGTAAATACCAAAGCTTGTCTTCTTGTGCAACTGCGCTGAAAATGCTCAATTAGGTCATTTGTAGTCCCTTTAGCTCCCAGCACAAACTACAAATTTACAGCAATCACAGGAAGAAATGCGAAAATGGCAAAAATACGAGTATGACTGTCATAATGACTAACAATGACGCTCAGTATGAAGAAAAACAGCTAACTCGCATAACGCGCATATCAGTAGCATGTGAGTAGTCGCCTAAGCCACCTATTGTCGCCTACTTCATCGGATGCACGAGGCGGTGCCGCTCCACAACCTGGAAAAGGAACTGGCGCTATTCCTCATCGGTCGTGAGGGCCAGGTTGAATTGCTGCATTAGCGCCACTCCCTGCTCTGCCCGGTCGTTCGTTACGCTCAGACTGGCAGCTCTCTGACGACACGAGGGGCAAGAATCGCTCCGGCTCAATGTCTCGGGATCCTCGCCCATCAACTCAGCATCTGCCATGCCGAGATCCGCTACCAACTTTCTGCTGTTGGTGCTGCAGAAGTCGGTCAACGTCTTCCCATCCCAGACAGCCAGGGACGCCTCCATGGTGAGCCTATTGGGCGGGGGGAGGGATTCTCCATACCCTGTCTGTCCCGCATTGCTTCCAGCATCCGCTGCTTCACTTGGGAAGGCACCTCTTCGTCGAACAACCCCAGCGCCACGAGGTGCTCACTGAGGTACCACAGATGGCGGCGGAAGACGGTGGCTGCAGCCTTGGAGATGGCTGGATCTTGGTCCTCGTACTTCAAGAGCACCTTCATGCAGCTGAGGTCGTTCTGGGGAGCTGACGTCGCCAATGGAGCTGCCGTCGCCACTGGAGCTGACGTCGCCACTGGAGCTGACGTCGCCACTGGAGCTGCCGTCGCCACTGGAGCTGCCATCGCCACTGGAGCTGACGTCGTCACTGGAGCTGACGTCGCCACTGGAGCTGCCATCGACACTGGAGCTGACGTCACCACTGGAGCTGCCGTCGCTACTGGAGCTGACGTCGCCACTGGAGCTGACGTCGCCACTGGAGCTGACGTCGCCACTGGAGCTGACGTCGTCACTGGAGCTGACGTCGCCACTGGAGCTGCCATCGACACTGGAGCTGACGTCACCACTGGAGCTGCCGTCGCTACTGGAGCTGACGTCGCCACTGGAGCTGACGTCGCCACGGAGCTGACGTCGCCCTGGAGCTGACGTCGCCACTGGAGCTGCGTCGCACACTGGCTGACGTCGCCCACTGAGCTTGACGTCGCCACTGGAGCTGACGTCGCCACTGGACTTGACCGTCGCCACTGGTGCTGACGTCGCCACTGGAGCTGACGTCGCCACTGAGCTGACGTCGCCACTGGAGCTGACGTATCCACTGGAGCTGCCATCGCCACTGGAGCTGACGTCGCCACTGGAGCTGACGTCGCCACTGGAGCTGACGTCGCTCACTGGAGCTGACGTCGCCACTTGAGCTGCCGTCGCCACTGGAGTTGACGTCACCACTGGAGCTGAGGTCGCCACTGGAGCTGCCGTCGCCACTGGAGCTGCCATCGCCACTGGAGCTGACGTCGCCACTGGAGCTGAAGTCGCCACTGGAGCTGCCGTCGCCACTGGAGCTGCCGTCGCCACTGGAGCTGACGTCACCACTGGAGCTGACGTCGCCACTGGAGCTGCCGTCGCCACTGGAGCTGACGTCGCCACTGGAGCTGCCGTCGCCACTTGAGCTGCCGTCGCCACTGGAGCTGCCGTCGCCACTGGAGCTGACGTCGCCACTGGAGCTGCCGTCGCCACTGGAGCTGACGTCGCTACTGGAGCTGCCGTCGCCACTGGAGCTGACGTCACCACTGGAGCTGACGTCGCCACTGGAGCTGCCGTCGCCACTGGAGCTGACGTCGCCACTGGAGCTGCCGTCGCCACTTGAGCTGCCGTCGCCACTGGAGCTGCCGTCGCCACTGGAGCTGACGTCGCCACTGGAGCTGCCGTCGCCACTGGAGCTGACGTCGCTACTGGAGCTGACGTCGCCACTGGAGCTGACGTCACCACTGGAGCTGACGTCGCCACTGGAGCTGACGTCACCACTGGAGCTGACATCACCACTGGAGCTTCGTACCAGGCGGGGACGTAGACCTGCAGCGCGAAAAGTACAAAGCGCGTGTTCCCCCGCTTCTCACGGTTCGTGGCGTCAAACTGCTCGCGAAACAGAGGGATCTCGAGTGAGTAGATCACTCGCGCCATCCAGCGGGCCCGATGCAGTGCTCCAGGTCTGAGAAAATGGATTCCTCGTGAAGGAACGCCGCCAAGGCAGATGATGCTCCAGGGATGATTACCGGGAGCTCCAGGAGATCCCGGTAATCGTCACGGGGTTGTGCCTGGCTCAGCTACATCTTGAATCGGATGATCAGCTCATCCCGGGCGGCGTCCAGCAGCTCTCTGAGGGCATCATCGGCCGTGAAGGGCTTGAAGTTTGCCGTCTCAATCGACATCCATTGCTGCTGAAACCGCTGAAAGATGACGATGTCCGGCCCCTTGGATGACCCTATCGTCTTCACGAACGCCTTGTCCGCCACCAACTCCAGCATGTGATGGCGGCATGCCAAGTTAAGAAGCTGTCGCCCGAGGACATCCTCGATGAGCACGCAGGCGCCAGTGTGCTGGCCGGAGTTGGTTGCCGTCGTGTCGAACGACAGACCGATGACTCTGTCGCCCAGGTCCCAGTCTCGCTTGAAGAACAGCTTGATTGAACAAAAAACGTAAAAGTTGCCGCAAGTTTGGTGAAGTCTACTTCCCTGACCGCACTTGCGGTAACTTTAAAGCTTTGTATCAATTAAGCTGTGCTTTGGCAGGTACATACCTACCTAATCCGATAACATACCCAATGACTCACCTTCTTCACAACTTCAAGGTCATGGCGCGAGGTAAACATATTATCCGATCTGGCTGAAATTTCAGATTTAAAGTTTCCTCATCCATACAGACTACCAGGCAAATAAGCGGTTCGAAATTCGAAAGTTGAAAATTCACACCTATGCTAAATGCCACCCTAAATTGCCTAGTGCCTACAAAACTTCAACGAGCGTCTCTAGCCTACGATTTAAAACAAGCTGAGATGTGATCACACTGAATAGAAGGTATATATATATATATATATATATATATATATATATATATATATATATATATATATATATATATATATATATATATATATATATATATATATATATATATATATATATAT
>JAXIVJ010015049.1:0-32730 GCA_036785665.1 Chirona hameri
TACTATAACAAACATGAAAATCCACATAAAAATGCTGCAAAGGCTTAAATACACGCAAAAAATGGGGTAATTTTTTTCGTCATTTCAGCCGACTCCCCCCCCCCCCCCCCCCACCCACCCCCCATCTACACATACACACTCAAAAATCCTCGGTGACGCCACTGGCTGTTTATCAAAAGTTTTACCCCCTTGCACCCCTCGGGGTCACAGCCCCTACACTACTGAATCGGGTTCGAAGGTAGTACATACGTGGCCTGCGAATATGGGACCGGTGTCGCCCTCTGTTTGACCTGTAGAGGTGTGCGAAACCTCGCCGGACACACTAACAGACCGACGGACATACGGACATCCACACACGCCGGTCTGAACTTTTCCGAGCGACCCCCGCCCCCAGCATGAAATCTCCGAATCTAAAAGAATGTAGAACATGCAAAAGCATGTAGATTGTAGAACATGCTTCCAAATTCTACGATTTTGAATACAGAATTGGAAGTTAATGCATTTACAAAAATAACTGAACTACTGATTGACGGAATACGCATCCCATACCGCGAGGCATCAGCATATGAGGCGGAATAAAAATGCTGCTACCAGCAACCGTTTGGCTTCACGAGGAATCAGGTGGCGTGTTCTAGCAGAACAAATATGTAGGGAGAAGCACCGTCTCATTAGCATGGAGTGATGATGAGACGGGCAGGCTTCTCAAGCGTTTCGGCTGACATAATATATGATGATTAGGCTCGTACAGGGACGTAGCCAAGGGGGATGGGGGAGGGGGGGGGGGGGGGTACGGGGGTCATGCCCCTCCCCCTCCTTGAGCAAAACAATGTACACTAGATATAATTATATTATCTGACGAACCGACCCGACCCTACCCTACCCCGCCCCCACCCCCGGTCAACAATATATGTCTGAGGAGCGAAATATGTTTCTGTCACCGACGTGCCTCCCCTTAAGAAAAATCCTGGCTACGTGCCTATGCTCGTACGAAGGCAATGGGATAACAAGGAAACTAAAGCCTCAGAGCCTCGGAGAGAGCAACTTTTCTTAAAGGGAATGTTTCACCTTTGTATTAGTTTTAAACTGAGATAGCCATTATCTTGGGCCATTATTGAAATGTCTAAATTACTAAGGTCATGTGTCCCCAAACCTAACCTTTTTAATCAATGTAATTTACCATTTGCAAAATGACTCCAGGCTGGTGCAGCCGCTGATTGGCCGACAGCCACTTTTTCAGCCAATCCCACTTTGTCAGCCAATCAGCGGCGGTCTATAGCTCAATAATGACGTCATTCGCCCAAATCTAAAGACTTAATTTGTATAAAGTTACGTTACTTTTCGAGTGAAAAATATCACCATCCTTTTCAGCAGCACTTACTTCATATTTTCTACTACAACAGCGTATATTTGACAACTTTCAGAAAGGTGAAACATTCCCTTTAAATGGATATTGCCACCTCGCGGGCCAATATGGAGTTTTTGGTGTATATCGGTCGATTAAGCGTGTTCGATTTCACCTGCAAAATTTGGGTCCCCAAAATCCCCCCATTAGATAAAACAATAAATTTGCACCACTCATGCTTGGCACACATTCCTAAAATTGGATTCGCCTCACCACTATTTAGAATCACTTCTTCGCGGACTATTAATTTCGTTTGAATGTTGCAAACTCAACATCACCATTCCGTCAGTGAACCAGGGGTGGTAAAAGTGCTTTGAGTGGGTGGTGCATACAAAAATGACCCCAGCACAGCTGAGGTCATTTTTTTTAACTTCACATGAATACCCTAACACCTGGCTGCATGCTCATATCATCCCTATATTTTAACCAGCGCCGTACCGGAGGGGGGGGGTTAGACAACCCCTCGTTTTTTTCTCTCGCGGATAGCGGAAAAACGATGAAGCGCGGCGCCGCCATTTTTGGCACAGCTGTTTGTGCATCAATTTTCCACATTATGTTTAAACAAATCCTCGGGTCATCTTATGTCAGGTCACCAAACCAGGTCGCGTGACCCCACCTCCCAAAAAACTTGTGGTCGTACCACAGTCACAGTTTTGGGATGATCGGTTTTACACTTACAGGATTTCATAAGGTCACATATATCTACAATTCGTTTATCTTGGATTTTTTAATATCAGCGACCTAAGGTCGGTTTAATTTCGTGACCTCCCCATTATAAGTCTAAGGGGAAATATTCAAATGCTGCCTATTCTAAGGAGACGCAAGATAGCAGTCTAATTCCTTCTGGATCATGCTATTATAGATGATTATTGATGACCTAGGTGCCATTTTTGTTCAGTGACCCCTACAGGGTCAGCCGAGGTCATCCGAGGTCACCAACAGTTGTATGTCAATAACTCTCGACATAATGACGATAGATAAGTGAAACCGATACCAATGTGTTTATCTCGTTGCAGTACGTCTTTCCATATGCAACATGACCTACATGAGTCACCACTTGACCTTGACCTGAGGTCACATTTGTAAGTTAAGCTGACCTGGTCAACACTAATATGAGGCAAAGCGTTTTGACGAGACAAGCACGATGGCGTCAAAATTATTGCCTTGTCGTTATTAGGTAAAAATCTATTCGTGATAAACTTTTTTAATCGCCCTTTTGACAATTAATGAGCTCTGGAGCCTAAACTGTTAGCCTGAGCTCAAATCTGAGGACACTTTGGCCATAGCATTTTTCAAGAGCTTTCCACTGATTTCCCTCGTTTTTTCCTAGCTATCATAGTTCCTGTGATATCTGGGGGTTTCTGGAGCGAAGTACTAAAACTTGAAAATCTGACCTTTGATGACCTCTGGTGACCTCAATATTGACTTGACGAAAAGCCATCTAAATATCTTCGAATGTGCTTGTCGAGAGCTTTTGAGCGCTTTTTCCTGCGTCTTTCTAGCTCTTTTAGTTTTCGAGTTAGAGGGGTGGGGTCCCAAGACAGTGAAATCCACTGTCATGACAGAGGACCTCCATTGAAATTGCGCTAGCACCCCGGCCCGCCCCCGGGGAATCGACAGTCCGGATTTCCCGCGCCGTTCCGGGGGTGGGGCGTTTAGACGCCCCCCTAAGGTTTTTCGAGGATAACAAAAAAATGGCTGCGCGCAGCGCCGCCGTTTTTGGCACACCTGTTAAGGCATACATTTTTCACATATTGTAAAATTCTTGACCACGGGTCATATCAGGTCAGGTCACCAGGCCAGGTCACGTGACCCCACTTCCAAAAAAAAGTGTGCGGTCGTACCACAGCCACAGTTTTTGGCCGATCGATTTCGTACTTACAGGATTTCATAAGGGTAATAGTACCTACAATTCGTTATTCTCGGGTTTTTGTATAACGGTGACCTAAGTTCGGGTCAATTTCGTGACCTCCCCATTATAAGTCAATGGGGAAATATGCAAAAGCTTCCTATTCTGAGGATACGCATGATATCAGCCCAATTACTTCTGGATCATGTTGTTATAGGCCATTCTTGAAGACCCAGGTGCATTTTCGGTTCAGTGACCCCACGTGTTGAATCTATCGTCCGGATTTATTTTCGTTGGATTTTTTGTTTTAACCCTCGCCCTACGGGAGCTTTTTCACCTTCGCCCTACGGGGGGAGACCTAAAAAGACCCCCCTGTTAACTTCCAAACCAAGCAACATAGAGCAACGCGTTAATAACCAACATGTTGCCTGTCATGTTTGAAATCCAACGGTATGCAATTTTTAGGTTTCGGGTCAACGAGTGACCTTCCAGGTCAAGTGAATAATATCGATCAACCACGTCCAGAACAGCGATTTTGCTCTGTCAGAAAACCTCAAATTGAGAAATTGATAGATGTAAATAAAAAAGCATGTTCCTAGACCAGTATTGTCTCAGAAATACAGAAAAGGTAATTATTTATTCGTATCTGGTCAAAAAAGTCCAAAAAGGTTATTTCAAAAATGACGTCATGAATTTCTTACACTTAGGGAGCCATCACTCAGTCAAAAATAGAGATATTTCTTTGAAATTTGGTTTGAGTATTGTCCATACTCATTTCTCTCACATATATTCCGTTTTTTTAAACATCTTTGTAAATTTTGATTTTGTGGTGATTTAAAAAAAAAACAGTTTTTGTTCATTTTGGGGATCAAAACCCAAAAATTTGAAAATCCGAGATCGACATTTTAAAGAAAATTATTTTTATCTTTGCTTAGTTGCGTTTGTAATTTGCTTTAAAACTCTGTTTTCAACCATTTTGAAACATTTATCGTTTTTCCACCAACATGACGTCATTAAAACATCATTATTTCCAAAATTTATCAACCAATTGCAATGATTTTTTTTTTACAGCATACGTATAATTTCTGTATACTTAGCTACTCAAAATGTCAGTAAGGTGCACTTCATATCTACAAAGTTATTCAAGCAAAACCTCAGGGGGGGGTCGTTTTAGGACCCCTCGTAGGGCGAGGGTTAATGTAATTTATTATTATTGGCAATCAAGAGCTGACACGCAACTGCTAATAAAAAGTAAATGTTCATACATACTGACGTGATGAATATGATGATCAAGTGAATAATACATCTGAAGTTGTTTTGACGATCAGTATTTCTAAGGACATGATCGCTTAGTAAATTTTCACAGAAATGACATAGTAATGATATTTTGCTGGCATGTTGACCCCCGAGTACTTCATGAGAAGGAGGCGAAGCATTTTGTCCCCGACCTTATCCATAAGGACAGAACACTTTACCACCCCTGCAGTGAACTTTAAAATTAAAAAGCGTATGCAGTTATTTATATTTTCAACAACATTAGCCTCTTTCATAATAAAAGCAGCAATAATTGCTATGGCTCGACTTTGGGACCGTAGGAGATTTGTGACCTATACCTTATAACACAGACATACTTTTCAAGGTCAAGTCTCTGCGAATTCGTACGCTTCGGCTTTGGGCGGGCGCTAATTCCACAGCCAAACTGGATGAGAGCGGCCATCATGAATCTAGTACTGAGCACAGCTGGGACAAACGTTTTGGAGTCAGAAATCAATACAAAATTATTTGCCGATGGCCCGATACACTGCTTCAGGTGTTGCAGGAGCAAGTTTGAGATTGAGCATACATGATTGTTGATTCCCATTCCCCACCATTCATTTAAGTTGCTTTTCAGAAATCCTTTGGAGGTGACAATATCCCTTTAATGCATCTTCTGTGAAAATAATCTTACTGGATGACTCTGGATCAGTGGCGGCGGAAGAGGAGGGGGGGCAAGGGGGGCAGCTGCCCCCCCCCCCCCCCCACTCAATTTGTATTTGGTTGGGGGGGGCGGGCGGGCAAACATATGATTTAATCCCCCTTAAATTTGTAAGAGGGGCCCTTCAAGAAGTTGACCGAGGGCCCCGAGGTGCCCCCAACCAGCCTGAGGCTGACAGAAGGCCCTCGGTCGGCCTGAGGGGCCTTCGGTAGGCCTGAGGGGGCCCTCAGTCCTGGCGCGAATCCAGGGGGGAAGGACGCCCCCTCCTGAGCCTCGGGTCGCGCCCAGGTCGTGCCTGCTAAGCGCGCACGTAGCACGGATGAAGTTCCCTATTCAAATGGTGGGGCCACTGCCCCACCAACTTTATGCTTTTCCCCACCAACTTTTGTCAGATTTGAAGGTTTCCTCGAGTTAAAATGGTCATTCTTAACTTCAACCATGCAAAACAACCAGTCGATATTATATTTTGTCCCACCATTTTTATGAAAAGCTCCACCCATGGCACGTAGGTCGTAACTTTTTGGTTTTGATCACGCCACCCCCCGGTCAACAACAATACCGTGACGTTCCACCCCCCCCCCCGGTCAACAACATTTCGCTGACGGCGACCACTATGCGGCGTCCCCTGCCTCCTGACCGAAATCCTGGATCCGTGCCTGCAGTCGGCGTGAGGGGGCCTCAGCAGGCCTGAGGGGACCCTTGTAAGGCCTGAGACTTCAATATGGGCCTGCCCGACGTTTTTTATAGATCATTTAGTGATCCTGCAAAATATAGTGGCCTAACTCCGAGGAGATACCATTTCGCGCCATTTTGTTGTTGTTGTTGTTGTTGGGGGGGGGGGGGGCTTTGGCCGTGGGAGGGGGCAATTTGGCCGAGAGGGCCCCTGGGTTTCTTTGCCCCTCATCCGAAAATACCTTCCGCCGCCCCTGCTCTGGATTGCATTCCTCCGAAATACATTATAAATCGAGAGATTACTTATCAATATCCGTCGTCTGTAGGTAGTATAGGTACCTATCTTTGCAAAACAGCACTAACCTTTTGTGAAACTCATGCTTCAAAAATTACAAACGTATGCGTTGTTTGTAAATTAAAGTGAAACTATACAATTTCCACTGAACTCTTGAGAAAGGAGTAGCGTGCTGTCGTTATGCAAATATTGACATAGCTTGTTAATCAAATGGAATACACGATAAGCATAATTGTTGAATTATGCAAAAATAATACCGGGCAAACATTAATCTTGAGCCTGACGCAAGCAATACAAACAATACAGAATTCAGTTATTCAACTTCTCCAAGAGGCAGCTTGGAGCAGCTCATCAGCGGCTTGGAAGTGAAGCTGTTCCTTTTTATTTCCCGCCATATTCCGGCAGCAGTGAGTTGGCGGCAGTTTGTCGCGCCACTTAGTACCATTTCCAGCCGCCAGTTGTCGCCCTTAGGCTCAGCTGACGGCCACGGAGACCCGCCGAGACGATTCTATGCATTGGAATGGCCCGGTCGAGGGACGGTGGTCGGTCCAAATCGCTGCTGGCGTCAGTCGCTGCCGTGAGTGGCGGGCAGATGACTGCGGGACTGAGGAGCTCGGGGAAATCAGGTGGCCGGCAGCGGATTGAAAAATGGCCAGTCCCGAGGCAGAAGAGAGGAGTGCGTCATTTTAGCAGCGGTGCGTATTTAATTGTTTAATTCCTGGAGAATGCAAAGTTCACAGATAATCCTTGAAGGGAATGTTTCACCTTTGTATTCGTTTTAAACTGAGATAGCCATTATCTTTGGTCGCTATTGAAATGCCTCAATTACTAAGGTCATCTTTCCCAAAACTTAGCCGTTTTTAATTTACCATTTGCAAAATGACTCCATGGGCTGGTGCAGCCGCTGATTGGCTGACAAGTCACTTTTTCAGCCAATCCCACTTTGTCAGCCAATCAGCGGCGGTCTATAGCTCAATAATGACGTCATTCGCCCAAATCTAAAAACTTAATTTATATAAAGTTAAGTGACTTCGGGTGAAAAATATCACCATCGTTTTCAGCAGCACTTGCCACTTACTTCATATTTTCTACTACCAGTACAACGAGCGTATATTCGACAACTTTCAGAAAGGTGAAACATTCCATTTCAAGGGAATGGTGTCACGCTGATGTGAAAATTGGCAATGGTGTTAACCAGGTATAGTTTATTTTGGACATTGTATTTTATATTAAATATAATAACAGCACATATCAGTGTTTTTATTTAAACCCCACCTAATTAGAATCTACGCAAACTTCGCGCCTAGAGGGCAAACCCTCCACCAATCGGTTCAGACTCCAACTCTTGGGTGAATTTATGTTGCGTAAGAATGCAAACAATTTGAACACATAGTCACGGAGAACACATCCAAAACTCACAAGCCGGCGCCACGGAAACAAGCTTGTCAAAACAAGCGTCTTCAATCTCCCTCCACAAGTGTTCTCTTTCTGAAAACCTCGGCACCATCAATGCGTCAGCCAAACCATCCTATAAATCGGCGACCAATTCCCCCACCTCAACTCCGTTGTTTTTCCAATCCTCACCTGTCTTTCTGCTCCGCCACTACAAATGTGCATCGATCTCTGTTAGCCCATCTCAGATAGAACAACCACCTTTCTCTTCTCTACAGACAGTTTTCAGGACAACAAAATGTCTGCTACTCTCCTCCCACCCACTTCCCCCACTCTCACTCCTCCCGGTCCCTCCCTCCCTTCCCCTCTCTCTCCCCTTCCCTCCCTGTGTTTCTCCCCTCCCCCTCCTTCCCTCTCTCCTGCTCGTACACGTGCCACCCTAATGGACCGGTAGAGAGTTTAAGGCGGCTTGTTTCAGGCTTTCAGACAACAACCGATAACTGAGGTGCGTGTCTCCGCAGTAACACGGGAACTGAGTACCGGGAACACTTCTCCACAAGAACTCAGAAGCTGGAGCGCTTTACTCCACAACTGTGATATACAACAGCGCAGCAGCATATAACCCATATGACGTCATTGGTCGCGCAGAGGATATTACGACAACTTATTTTGGTTAGTCTGCTGCCGAACGAATCCGTAAATCACAATCACGTGCCTGTATCGCAGCTGGCCTCGGTAAGCGGCGTACTCGCCAATACCGACACATCGTGCTGGGATACATAGCGGCCTTCCGTCAATGCCGCGTACTCGCCAATACCGACACATCGTGCTGGGATACATAGCGGCCTTCCGTCAATGCCGCGTACTCGCCAATACCGACACATCGTGCTGGGATACATAGCGGCCTTCCGTCAATGCGGACCTGGAGCTGGCAACGCTTCCGGGAATTATCCTCTATGCCAATGTGGAATCCTTTTTGTGGCAAAAAGGTGCCCCCACTGTTTTCCTCCGCTGATTTGGGCCGATCACCTTATTTTGGTATTCGAGCTTAATAAATTCACTTTTCAAATTAATAAAAATTGACTTTGTGAATTTGTTTTCCGAAAACAATTTTTTTTTGGGGGTTCAAAACCCCAAATTCTCAAATTCGAGAAAGCCATTTTGCCAAGGAGGGGAAAACATTTTCGCTCTGTTTCATCAGTGAAAAGTTGCTGTTTTCCGATTTTTTTTTGGGGGGTCCAAAACCCCAAATTCTCAAATTCGAGAAAGCCATTTTGCCAAGGAGGGGCAAACATTTTCGCTCTGTTTCGTCAGTGAAAAGTTGTTAACCGGGGGGAGGGGGGGTGACATCGGGTCGTCAGCGCAAATAGTCATTGATCCGGGGGGGATGGCGTCGGATCATCAGCGCGAAAAATCGTTGATCAGGGTGGGCGGGGGGGGGGGGCGTCAAGTCGTCAGCGTGAAAGGTCGTTGAGCGGGTGGGGGGGGGGGGGGGGGGCGTGAACGAAAGAGTCGTTGAGCGGGGGAAGGGGATAAATCTCGCCTTCCCGGAACAAAAATCACAACCTCCCGGAACGGTTGGGGGAGGGGGGGGGTGCAAAACATATATTTGCCTACCTATTTGTCTGGCGGGGGGATTGGGTCATTCCAGAACAGATCGACCAAAACAATCTCTAAATAACACCCTACATCTCATATTTAGATACAACTACGTGTCTGGGGTATCTGGGCTGTTGATTCACGCTATGCACTTTTCAGCCCCGTCCGTCAAACAGTTTTCGAGTTACAGCCTCGGGCAACTTTGTAATGTCAAGCAAAACTCTAATTTCCAGCTGGCAATATCTCCCATCTAAATCATGCGAGTCATATAAACCTATATATCCTCAGAATCATCAGGAACAATATATTATTATGATGTAATCATTTTTGGAAAATACGGAAATTTTGAAATTTCATCACGTGATCTCAGGTCAAATCACGTGATTTTATAATGTGGCCTTTAACATTCGGATTTTTTCCATGCCAGAATCCGCATTGATACATAAACCTTCGATGTTTAAAAAATTGGTGATAGTTTTTCTCGAAATATAATATTTATATTTTTGTCTTTGGAAAAATAATGGTCACCAGCACGTTTTTGGTAATAACTTTTCACGTAATTGTGCTAGAGAGCTAAATTAAACGGCATTATGCTTATCTTGTCGACCTGCTTTTAATAATATACATCAGCCCTGTAGTCACTCTGTGACCTCAAGGTTACGTGACCAGAGGTCACCCGGTGCAGTCCACGTCAGATCGACCAAACCATAACATCCTACTTCTCATATTTCGTTTGACTAGGTGTCGGGGGTTATTGTCGCGCAAAACTGTAATTTTCTTTGGGCGACATCTACCCTATAAATAATTCGAATTATATCAAACTATGTATCAGAATCGTCATTAACCACAAATTATTGTAATGTAATCTTGTGTGAGAACTCGAATGGAAAAGTGTCGAAATTTGGGCATGTGACCTCACGTCAGGCCACGTGAATTCGTTATGTTCTTAGTTAAAATTCGTGATTTTTCTTAGGTGGAATAGGAGGGTGCAGTCCCTTTTAATCACGTGACAACCTGTTTCACTCAGTGATCAAGATCACATGCTGACATAATTTAATATTTCGCCGATAGAGGCGTCTGTGGGTCCTGAAGATATCAAATTTTCTCATCTCTATTTCCCGACCGAGAATGTTATAAAAATAGCTAAAAGTGTCTTCCAGAGAGAAAAAAGTTCAACTGTGCCAAATAAAACACAAATTTCAACAAATTATCTATTGTATAATGAAGCCAAGTCATTTGGGAAATCGACTTCAGGTCACGTGACCTTGAGGTTATGGAGTGACCTGCCAGGGTCATGCTATGCATCATTGAATGAGGCTCGACGAGAAAAATATAATGCCGTTGAGTTAACCCTATTTGTAACAGGCTCCTGGCTACCCCTATTTGTAACAGGGGGGGGGGGGGGCGGATTCCGCCCCCCCCGGAGATCTCAAGATCTACCAGTCCGATTTTCAAAAATGAAACGGTGTTCGCTTTCCCTCAACACGATCTACATTTCTAAATAATACAAACAAAATCTACATTTTAGATAGGGGGGCAACAGGGGGGCAAAAACACAAATTTTAGTGGTATTTTTGATCCAACAGAGCTTTCATGTTTATCGAGCGATTTTAACACAACTAATAGCAATCGATAGAGATTGAATTGACAATTGATATATGATGGTGACGTTTGAAAATTCAAAAATCATAGGCGTGTGCAGGTCACTCAATATGGGGGTGAAGTAAATGCGTAATAAAACATTTTTGTATGTTGTTTTTTGGATAAATGAAATGGTATGTGATTGTGACATTATAAAACTGTTATAAATCATATTTTCTTGCCATAGGCGGTACCAAGTTAGTGAAAAAGGGAGGTCAAATTGGGGAAAAATATTAACCGCACACAAGTTGCTACCCAGCACTATAAATATGTTACTGATCGTAGATAGTTCCTTTGCATGTTGTACTTCATCATAGGCGTATCCAAGATCTACACTGGGGCGGCACAATACCTTTTGATAAGTATATTATCCGCTATTATGATACTAACTAGTCAACAGTGACTATTTCACTACAACTTCAATTAATATTGCTTACCCCCTTTTTACCCTACCTGGACTCGCCTATTATCTTATAATCGTGCGTAGAGTAGCCTGTGGTGCGTGTTTCATTCGAAAACTGCAGTATGTTATGTCATTGTACGCCCATGCCTCTTAGTTTCCTTGCAATAATATGACCACCTTTCTTCCATTCCTGAGCGCGCCTCTGCCAAAAATGTCTTTATTCCCTTTTCTGGCCTCATATGTGCATATATCATTATAAGCTAAACGTCTATTGCGCCGTTATCGCTGGCATATCGTCATCACCATGCCAGTCACCCCCTTTTCATGTGCCTGAACACGTCCCTGAAACTCTATATGTAATAAATTATGCAAATAATGGAATCAGAAGCTATCTTTTACATCTTGATAGCTATAAATGTCCCTTACATCGCTCTATTGGCGTCCCGCCAAGCATTTAATTCTTCCTGGAAACCACCCCCCCCCTTTTCAAGCCCCTGAAACCGCCTTTGCCATGCAATTTTTATGATATTTCATTAACATCAACTAATTTGCACTTGTTGCAATCACCGTAAACTGATGTAACGCTTTCATACTTGAGGCAGTTAGGAAGAAACCCGTGAAGGTCGCATTTCCGTATTATCGCCAAATGTCGCCTCCGAACCCACCCAAAATTGTGCCCTGGAACCGCTTCTATTCAGTTTAAGAACTCAAAATTTTGACTCCAAATGCGGTATTCAATTTTATGAAAAGTCACAAAATTTCATGGGCTTGCTCCCAGCCGTTCTGGAGATATCTGCGAAAAACATGAGGGGGGGGGGCGGAATCCGCCCCCCCTGTTACAAATAGTGTTAAGCTCTATAGCACAATTGTGTGCAAAGTTATTACCAAAGACCAGGCGCGTCGCCACGAAATTTTGAGTGGGGGGGGGGGGGGGATGGAGGGGGGGGGGGGGCGGACCCATAAGTCCATATTTTCCAGTCAACAATCAACATTATGGTACGCACTAGTTATGTCATTTTAAGAAAATTCCTGAAATTTGACCAAACCGATACCAATTTCATTGTAGCTATGCTGACCGAAAACCAAACCGATTTTTCCCAACCCGAAAACGACCGATTTTTGACCAACTTTCAATATTGGTGTAAGAGGTTGGCAAGCGTTACTTTGCATATGCAGGTGCATCTTTTAGGGAAATAAATACGTCAATAATACTTAATAGTATTCATAATCAGAATCCAAATTAATTGCCCGACATTCTTATTTCCCAGCTGGATATCTGCAGAGCATGCCGAACTTCCTGCAAAAAAGGTGGCCGGTCTGATGCATATCGCTGACTTGCTTGACCGAAACATACCTAAAATTTGTTCTCTGACCAACCAATAACCGATTCGGTATTGGCATTTTTGGGTATACCCAAATTTTGGTTACCGAATGACATCACTAGTACGCACGCATTCGAAAGAGCCGACTCTATTTCCCTTCCTTCATTTTCATTCTACTATTGTAATGAGGATCACCAGAACTCTTACTTCATGACGTTTTACTTCTTCCAGATATTAATCATTTGACACATTAAGTGTTATCTACACTACGCTGCAGCCTGAAACCAACTACGTTCCATCGCCTTAGTTTACCAGGAATGGTGTCAGGAATCCCAGAAGTCAAAGTTCGCTAGTGGAATTGTAATTTTCTTATGAAAGAGCATGTCTCGGTGATGGTGACTTCATGGACAAAATCGTTGAGAAAGCTCTGTGTAAGGAACAGGACCCAGTTAATTGTTGCGATGTCGGATGCGGTCGATAAAGCCGCTAAAGAATGCGCCTGGCGCGGATATTTCACTCTTACCGCCTCGGGTCGACTTCTTAGCCCGTTCGCCGGCACTGCTATTTTCTCGTTTTTTTTACATATTTATCACTATGCACAGCACCCCGCAAACCAAAACATATCCTCAGTTGTAAACATGCTGTTCACCCTTAACATGAATGCACTTCAGGTTGTCAAAGATGTTCTGGTACATACAAAAATTATACCTATATGGACACAATGTATCAGCCAAATTCTGGTCTGACGCAGGGTTCTATGTCAGATGCCAGTGGCGTACCGAGTATACGGTCATTCAGGACATCACCTGGTCCTTTGGACCCGAGGCGCCCATGCAAAGCTGGCACCCCTCCGATCAGTGACGACGCCCCTCCGGCCAGTGACGGCGCCACTCCGGCCAGTGAGGACACTCTCCCGGCTTGTAACGGCGTTTTTGCGGCCAGTGACGGCGCTCCCGGCCAGTGAGGACGCTCCCTGCCATAAACGGCGCCTCTCCGGCACGTGACAGCACCCCTCCGGCCAGCGACGGCGCACCTCCGACCAGTGATGGCGCCCCTCCGGCCAGTGACGGCGTCCCTCCGACAATTGACGGCGCCCCTCCGGACAGTGACGGCGCCTCTCCGGGCAGTGACCGCGCCCCTCCGACCAGTGACGGCGCCCCTCCGACAATTGACGGCGCCCCTCCGGACAGTGACGGCGCCTCTCCCGCCAGTGACCACGCCTCTCCGGCGAGTGACGGCCCACGCCTCCCCGGCGAGTGGCGGCGCCCCTCCGGCCAGTCATGGTGCCCTCCGGCTAGCGACGGCACCCCTTCCAGCCAGTGACGGCGCCCCTCCGTCCGTCCGTAGCTCCCCCCCCCGCAAAATTTTCGCCCATATTGGTGGCGCCCCTGTCGATCGGGTGGCGCCCCTCAAGGCTGTATCAAGGATGTATGCAATTTGTGTCGTCCCAAAAAATCTGCCCGCATCGTTTTGAGCGATAACAAAAATATTTTGCAAATGATGTAGATTCTTAGCCTAAATACCTTAAAGGGAATGTTTCAACTTTGTATTGGTTTTGAACTGAGATAGCCATTATCTTTGGCCGTTATTGAAATGTTGAAAATACTAAGGTCATTTTCCCCAAAACTTAGCCTTTTTAAGCAATTCAATTTCTAGTTTGCAAATGGGGTCTAGGCTAGTGCCGCTGTTGATTGGGTGACAGCGACTTTTTCAGCCAATCCCACTTTCTCAGCCATTCAGCGGTGGTCTATATCTCAATAATGACGTCATCATCCCAAATTTAAAAACTTAATTTGTATAAAGCTAAGTGACTTTCAAAATAAAATGAACACCATCGTTTGCAGCAGCACTTGCTTCATATTTTCGACTACAACCAGCGTATGTTTGACAACTTTCAGGAAGGTGAAACAATCCCTTTAAGGTTTGGATCGCAGTTGTAGCGGGAGGCCAGCCCCCCCCCCCACTTTTTTAGACCCCCAAGTGGCGACGCCCCTGCCAAAGACCATGATTTTTCCAAATAAAAAATACAAATAAAATATTTGGAGGGAAATCCTATCTCCAATTTTCTTACCATCGAAGGCCAATGTATCGAAGTCGATTCTGGCAAGAAACAAATTCCAAATTTTAAATGGCCACATTATAAAATCACGTGATCTGACATAAGATCACATGTAAAAATTCCCAAAGTTTGGTATTTTCGAAAAATTATTTTATCATATCAATATATTGTTCTTGACGATTATGATTATTAGGATATAGGTTTATATGACTCGCATAATTTAGATGAGAGATATTTCACTCTGAAAATTAGAGTTTTGCATGACATAACAAAGTTGCCCCAGGTTGTAACACGAAAATCGCTCGACGGACGGAGCTGACATTTTCATAATGTGAATCTACGGCCCAGATAACCCCCGAAACGTAGTTTGGTGGAAATCTGAGACGTATGATGTTATGGCTTGGTCGATCTATCATGCCTGCTTTGCCTTCAATTCCATCACCAACAAAAAAAAATGCAATCTACGCTGACGACATCTCAATCTGGACATCCCACAAACGCAAAAACATGAACAACGCCTTAGCAATTTTACAAAGATCTCTAAAAATAATATATCAGCCATATAGGGTCCTAAGATTGCTTTGGAGCTGGGGTGCAGAGTGAAAAAGTCTGGCTAAAAATAAGCATAAAGAGTGGAAATTTCAACCAAAAACATGTACTCGGCTTTATCAATACCAAATTACCCGAATTATATATTATCTATGCCAATTCTTACCTGTCTTTCCCTCAACAGGCTGTCCCTTATTACATCCATAAATCAGTACCAGGGTTCCAATTATCCAATATATTTTAAAATAAGGAGTGGAAAATTCACAGTAAAACTTAAGAAAAAAGAATGGATAAATAGTATCTATATGGTGTCAAAAAGGTTATAGGGCCTTGGGCCAGGGGGTTGTCATGCATGCAGCCGCCATAGGCTCAATTGGCTGGGGCGTGACGTCATACGTCCTCAAGATTTTGGCGCACCGACATTTGGAGCGCGGTTTATATATGACCTTTTAATATTAGCAAAGGAGTAAGATCTTTGCAACTTCGCTGTCAAAACAGGAGTGACTTTGGCAGGGGTGGTAAAAATAAACTATGGTTCTCCGACCAAAAAGAAAGTTGGAAAATGGTTCTCCAGCAACACTTATGCAATATCGTTCGTTGAAGCAATATTTATATTTATACTCCGTGAAATCTTGATCATACATGACAAAATAAAGTTGCAGAAACTCTGATAAACTACTGCTACCTGATGCAGGATTAAAGAAATTGTCAAGTTAAAATTAGTTGAGTCCTTTTCCCAGCATCACCGGGCCACCCTCGTCTCACTTATCAAGATGTCTTAGCATCAGGGCTATGATTAACCCCTTTTGATGGTTTGAATGACTTGTTAACCTGACCGAAACTCAATATGCATGGTGGAATGTCAAATTCACACAATGAGCTATCTTAAGCCTTTATTTCAAAAGGAACAAATCTTGAATTAATATATTATTATTTAGGTACTACTTAACTAATTACTAATTAATTAAATCATAACTGTCATTTTGTCACACTCAGCTCCCAGCTGTTCCCAAACCACCAAACCTGACTAAATGCGCCATTTTCCCAATGAGGTTAGCATCTGGCAACAACACATTACACAAATTGTGCAATCACATGTATTCTGCAACTTGACCATGCACAACTTGTTGCATGACATGCTAATGTGACTTATGTGATCATACTGAATAATGGTTAGGGGTACGGAACATTAAATTCAATATTTAAGTAAACAGTATATTTTTTATCTTAAAAATCTAAAAAACTGTCATCCAAAACTGTTGAAGAAAATTCCCAGTACACACAAAAGCCAAATACAAGCAGTTTTTAATTCAATCAGACTTTTCACAGGTAGGTTAGACAACATTAACACCGGACACATCCTAAAGCCATCCTTTTCATGCTATTGGTGATGAAGACGATACCAACACACTACATCACCAATAGCATGAAAAGTCTGCCGTTAGGTGTCCGGTGTTACAGTTGTTTACCCTGTTTGCTCCCTACAAACTGACAACCTTTGCCTCTAATGATGACTTTCAGACAAGTTTTATATTGAACAAATATTACTTAGGATATGTCTAACCTCCCCCCCCCCCCAAAAAAAAACACAGCACAATAATATCACTAACTGCAGCATGGTGCCAAACAGTGCTGGTGAATTAATACTGCATAATATAAATTGATGAATATAGTAGTACGTTAAAGGGACATTGCCACCTCGCGGGCCAATATGGAGTTTTTGGTATGTATCGGTCGATTAAGCGTGTCCGATTTCACCTGCAAAATTTGGGTCCCGAAACTCCTCCCTTTGGATAAAAAATAAATTTGCACCTCTCATGTTTGGCACACATTCCTAAAATATGAGTCGCGTCATCACTATTTATAATCACTTCTTTGCGGAGTATTATTTTCTTTTGAATGTTGCAAACTCAACATCACCATTCCGTCAGTGAACTTTAAAATTAAAAAGCGTATGCAGTTAATTATATGTTCAACAACCTTAGCCTCTTCCATAATGAAACAGCAAAAATTGATATGGCTCGACTTTGGGACCGTAGGAGTTATGTGACCTATACCTTATAACACAGACAGACTTTTCAAGGTAAAGTATCGGCGAATTCGGACGCTTCGGCTTTGGGCGGGCGCCAATTCCAAAGCCAAACTGGATGAGAGCGGCCATCATGTATCTAGTATTGAGCACAGCTGGGACCAACGTTTTGGAGTCAGAAATCAATACAAAATGTTTTGCCGATACATTGCTTTGGGTGCTGCAGGAGCAAGTTTGAGCTTGAACAGACATGATTGTTGAACCCCACCATTCATTTAAATTGCTTTTTATAAACCCTCCGGAGGTGGCAATATCCCTTTAACCGTAGTAACTATCCACGTCCCCCCCCCCCCCCCAACTTCAAACCTGTGGCGGAGCCCTTGCTTTCAGTGCAAGCTTCATGTAAATCATATGGGAATAATTCACTATATAGTCTTTAACAAATTGCGAGTTATTATTGATTTGTATAGGGGCAAGGGATTCTGCGGACGTGTGACGTCACCACCCCAGGATCGGATTCGATCAAATCGCCGGATGACTACCTTTTTATACGGCCTTGGAATAGGCGGTCTACAGACGCTTTTATCTGGCGGTTCTGCCATATCCACAGTGGCGGTTCTGCCATTGAGGCAGTGAGGCAGCGCCTTACCTAAATTAGCCAAACATATAAAGTATAATCTTGTTTTTCCTAAATATTCAATAATTTTAGTAAGGTTATAAGAAACAAAGTATTTCATAGACAAAACAATTTTCCAAACAGTTAAAATGCGTCTCATTTTCATGTTATTTCAAGATGTTTGCTGGTATCGATAGGCGCAAATCAGCCTAGCCATTGCAATTTAGCATTGTGCAAATTTGGGCTGTGAGACACGGCCTCAAAGCCCAAACGCGTGTTTCGCCGAGATTTTTGGCGGTTTTCACCGGGCGCTTCCGTTCGGGAGAAATTAGATGCGGCGTCAGCCATCAACGCGGCAGCAGCAAAGGACTTTTGTGACAGGCGCTATATGGATGTTTCGGGATATTTTGCATGTGCAATCTTTTTTAATGGTTTAATATCTTTTTTAAAATCTCCTTTTAATGGTGAATATCATTAACTTATGTAATAGTTACATATTGCTGCAAGGAGATCGGCGGGCCGTCCAGACTTATATTAGAAACAGGACATTATATTTTGATGCATTTTTCTTAGTCGTGTAACGAGTTCTTCGCATATACCTAATGATTTTATGCGTAGACTCAGAGTCACGGGTGGAGTTTCATATTCACATGGTATGGCCACTGCCCCACCAACTTTGTGCTATGCCCCACCCACTTTGGTTAGATTTGAAGGTTTCCTGGCATTAATATGACAATTTTTTCACCTCAATAATGGAAAACATCCGGCCAATATGACATTTTGCCCCACCAACTTTTTCTGGAAAGCTCCACCCATGCTCAGAGTCCTATTGTTAACACGCAGTCGCACAATTCTTGTCAACCGGCAGAATGAAGAGTCAAATCGAAAGCCTTGGGTACCTGCCGCACCCTCTGCGTGATAATTCTTGCCTATTTTCAAATAAATTCCAAGCTGATGACAGCATATAAACAGGCTGTTTGTAGCGGTGAAGTATTATCCGTGGTGATCTACATATATTTACAAAACTACTAAAAAATCACGAAACAGCGCCCCCCCCCCCCTCTCCCGACTGCCTCACCTACGTTTGACCCCTGGCACCGCCACTGATCTGGCAATGGGACTCATGCTGAATGAACCGGATTGTTTACTATTTATAGTAGAACTCTCCAAAGTCCCTGTGATAAAAACAGTGAGAACGACTGACCAAACAGTAGAATCACTCCATTGAAAATACACAAGGGAGGACCCGGGGGCCGGGATCGGGGAACAAAATCAACTGTCAATAAGATAACTGGTATACATATTTGTGTCGGAAATATGTGTGAAACTAAATAATTGGCAATCAAGAGCTAAAACGCAACTCTAATTTGAAAACTGTAAATGTACATACACACTGAAAACTGTAAATATACATATATACCTACTGACGTGATGATTATTAAGTGAAGAATACATCAGATGTGGCTTTGACGATCAGTATTTCTAGGGACATAATCGCTTAGTAAATTTTCCCAGGAATGACATAGTAATGATTTTCACTGGTATTTTGCCCCCAAGTACTTCATGAGAAGGAACATTTTGTCCCCGACCTTATCCATACAGACAGAACAGTGAACACTTTACCACCCCTGCCCTTCCCTACCCCCACTCCACTTATCCTCCACAAATACTCCTCTTACCCTCCACAAATACTCCACTTACCCTCCACAAATACTCCTCTTTCCCTCCACAAATACTCCACTTACCCTCCACAAATACTCCTCTTACCCTCCACAAATACTCCTCTTACCCTTCACAAATACTCCTCTTACCCTCCACAAATACTCCTCTTACCCTCCACAAATACTCCTCTTACCCTCCACAAATACTCCTCTTACCCTCCACAAATACTCCTCTTGCCCTCCACAAATACTCCTCTTGCCCTCCACAAATACTCCTCTTACCCTCCACAAATACTCCACTTACCCTCCACAAATACTCCTCTTATCCTCCACAAATACTCCTCTTACCCTCCACAAATACTCCTCTTACCCTCCACCCACACTCCACTGTGCACCCTCACCAACACTCCACCATTTCCAGCTCCCCCTCCCCCTCCCCCTGCCTACCTCCCCGGCGTGTCATTGATAACCGATGCGCGGCGCCATGCAGCCCCTAAAACAGACTAGTGTCTAACAATACCAGCTCGACGCCCCTCGCCTGCCCCCCCCCCCCCCCCCCCCGGCCGCGGCTGTCGGACCTGGCTGCCGTGTGTCCAGCAGGCCTGTTCAATGGCCGCCTGATGGCGCGATAATGGCAAACCGAGCACCCTCCTGGCATGCTCTTACCGGCTGCCATAGCCTGCTACAGCCGCCAATACCCCTGCCCGCCGCGCTCTATATGGATATGTGTGAATGTCTGTGTCTGCGGGGTGTCTACCTGGCCTAGTGCGGCCACATTGACGGTGCGCTGACGCACAGCAGGGAAGTCCGCCGGACCGGGTGTGCTGACATACTGTTTGTGTATGTATGGTCGTAACCAGGGTAAGGGAACTGACAACAATGTTCCATTCTGATTGCCGTTTTTACAATGACAAGTTAATGGGGGGGGGGGGGGGGATGATTTATCACAGTGTACTCGTATGCGTTGCAAGATGTCATTTCTGATTAGATGGATCATTTAATTAAATTTAATCCTCCGCTTTATTACATATATTAAGGTTCGAGTATCAAAATGCAATAATACCTATGCCTTCTGCCTTTCTTGCTTGCTTCATGCGGTAAACCTCTAGTAACATAATATCTATCACTTGTATAGATTAGCTTGTATACCTTTAACCCTATTTGTAACAGGGGGGGGGGGGATTCCGCCCCCCCCCGGAGATCTCGAGATCCACCCGTCCGATTTTCACAAATCAAACGGCGTTTGATTTCCCTCAACACGATCTACATTTACAAAAAAAGAAGAAAACAAATCCGAAATTATTGATAGGGGGGGGGACAGTGGGGCAAAAACTACACATTTTAGTGGTATTTGTGATCCAACACAGCTGTCATGTTTATCAACCGATTTTAACGCAACTAATGAGGGTCGATAGATATTGAATTGGAGATTGATATATAGCGGTGACTTTTGAAAATGCAGAAGTCATAGGCGTGTTCAGGTCACTCAATATGGGGTGAAGAAAATTCATAATAAACCCGTTTTTTAATGTTTTTTTTAATGAAATGAAATGGTGTGTAATTGTGACATTAGACAAAACAGTAATAAAACATTTTTTGTTGTTGTTGCCATAGGTGGTGCCAGGTTAGTGAAAAAGGGAGGCCAAATACATAAAATATTACCCGCAGGCAAGTTGCTACCTAGCAATATAAACAATATAAATAAGTTGATGATCGTAGATATTTCCTTTTTGCATTATGCACTTCATTATAGGCGTATCCAGAATCCGAACTGTGGAGACGCAAGACCTTTTGATAGGTATATTCTCCGCTATTATGATACTAACTAGTCAACAGTGACTATTTCACTTACAACTTCAATTCACATTGGTTACCCCCCTTTTTACCCTACCTGGACTCGCCTATTATCTTATAATCGTTCGTAGAGTACCCTCTGGTCAGTGTTTCATCCGAAAACTGCAGTATGTTATGTCATTATAGGCCAGGGGTTCCCAACCTGGGGGAATTCCCCACTTGGGGGGGGGGATAAGTGGACCACAGGGGAGGAATGGCAGACTTCTCAGATTAAGTGCGAGATTCAGCTTTGGAGACTGATGAAGCTGGAGCTGTGGCAAAATAACGCACTGAGCGGAAGTACCCGAAACTTGTCACGCTTGAGTGGCTTCTCGACACCATTGATGACGAGTTGAAAGAACAAATCTCAGAACACCTGGTAGTACCTAGCTCTAAAAGCGGGAAATCGTCCGGTATTTCCCCGAGGTCGATACAGACATTTCTATGGCGCTTACTCGAGATCCTTTCAAGTGCTCTGTGTATGAGGTACCAGCCGATCTACAGGAGGAGTTCATTGACATGACTACTGGCGGATCCAGGGGGGCATCAGGGGCAAATTCCCCCCCCCCCCACAGGAATCTGGGGGGGACATTCAATACAAGTATTCCCCGCGCGTTCCCTGTACTGAACGTGAAAACAATGATCTTAGAAGAAAACTTCATGAAACGGAAGTTTTTTTCTCTCGAATGATTTAATTTGAAGCTGTTATGTATCCCTTTCTTTCAATGATACATAACACACCTGATGGAATTCAAGCAGCCCCGGTAACACTTAACCAGCGCCCCGCCTGGGGGGGGGGGGCAGAATCTGCCCCCTCCCGGATGTTCTCAATAACTTGAAAACTGTCATAGCTATCAACGTGACACTTTCAGCACTTTATGCTGCATCAATTCTACGTGTTCTCGCCAAATTTCAATTAAATTTATAGAGTATTGGGGAAGATAATGACGTTTAAATGACGTGACGTCATGCCATTTTTGGTGGAAAAACTATACATGTTTGAACAATCGTAGAAAATAGAGTTTTGAAGTAAATTGCAAATACAAAACGTCAAAAGAAAGAAAATGACATTCTCTTCAACACATATGTCTCGGATTTACGACATTTTGAGTTTTTGACCCCTAAAAATAAAACAAACTGTTTTTTATCCGGAAAAAAATCCATCAAATCATTTTTTTTGTGAATTTGAAAAGTACATTTCTTAAGCTCTAATACCAAGATAAGGTGACCGGCCTATATATATCCGCGGAGAAAAAAATGGGGGGGGGTACTATTTCTTGCCACAAAAATGTGCCCACCCCACACACACGTAGAGAAGCTGGAGTGGCCAGTGGACATGACATGCAGCTCCGAGGCCAAGGATGAATTCCGGGTGCTCGATAAGGGAGATTTTGGGCAGATGTGACTCGTGTACCCGAAAATCTCAGAAAACGCACTGCGACAACTCATTCCATTTTCCTCAACATTTATTTGCGAGCAGGCGTTCTCAGCACTTGTGACCATGGGCGACGGAGGCGGGGGGGGGGGGGACGGAGGGGACGCGTCCCCCCAAACATTTTCGGATTTAACATTACGCCTATGGGCGTTGCATGGCAAGAATCGACTTCAAAGTGGCTCTGTCCCCCTAACTTTCGGAAGGTGGCGCCGCCCTTGCTAATGACAACGAACAATATACAAAAACTCAAATACGTCGAAGCTGACCTGGTGTGCGGTGTCCAAAACTGATCCGAGAATCGAAAGACTGACGGCGAAGAAGCAGACACAGCTCTCGCATTGACAGCACAAGGGCTATGTGACTATGTGCGGTGCTTGTAACCGGTATGTCATTCAAAATGCACTGGAGTACGTGGTTATCCTGAAAATTGTGCATGTTCAGACTGCATTTTAAGCGGATGCAAAGATAGAACTAGGAGGGGTGGGGGTGGGGGCATCAGCTCGTGATAAGTGGGTAATCAACCGAAAAAGGTTGGGAACCACTGTTATAGGCCCATGCATCTTAGTTTCCTTCCAATAATATAACCCCCTTTCTTCCATTCCCGAGCGCGCCTCTGCAAATAAATGAATTTATTATCTCTCCTGGCCTCATATGTGCATATATAATTATAAACTAACCGTCTATTGCGCCGTAATCTCAGGCATATCGTCATCACCATGCCAGTCCCCCCCTTTTCATGAGCCTGAACACGCCCCTGTAACTCTATATGTAATACATTATGCAAATAATGGAAGGAGAAGCTATGTTTTACATCTTGATAACTATAAATGCCCCTTACATCGCTCTATTGACTGCCCGCCAAGCGTTGCATACTTCCTGGAAACCTCCCTTTTCAAGTCCCTGAAGCCGCCTCTGCCATGCAATTTTGATGATAGTTCATTAATATCAACTAATTTGCACTTGTTTCAATCACCGTAAACCGATGTAACTCCTTCAGACTTGAGGTAGTTAGGAAGAAACCGTGAAGATTGCATTTCCGTATTATCGCCAAATGTCGCCGAAAAAACTCCCAAAACCGTGCCCTGGAACCGCATCTGTTCAGGTTAAGAACTCGAAATTTTGACTCCAAATGTAGACATATATTTTGGGAAAAGTCCCAAAATGTAATGGGCCTTCTCTTAGTCGTTCTAAAGATATCTGCGAAAAACATGAGGGGGGGCAAAATCCCCCCCCCCTTGTTACAAATAGGGTTAACCCTCGCCATACGGGGGAGGCTGACAGCCCCTCTGATATTTTTCTTAAATAACTTTTTACACATGCGGTGCATCTTGCTGAAATTTTTGATAGCTGAGTTTAAAACAATTATACGTATGCTGTAAAAACTTATTTGAAATTGGTTGAGTAGTTTGGGAGATAATCATGTTTTGATGACGTCATGTTGGTAAAAAATGAGAAATATTTGAAAAATCGTAGAAAACCGAGTTTTAAAGCAAATTGTAAACGCAATTCACCAAAGATACAAAATGGCATTCTCTTTAAAATGTCAATCTCAGATTTTCACAATTTTGAGTTTTTGACCCCTATTTTTTGTGTGTGAAAAATCCCCACAAAATCAACATTTTCGAAGATGCTAGAAAAACCGGAATATATGTAAGAGAACTGAGTATGGACAATACGCATACCAAATTTCAAAGCAATATCTTCATTTTTGACTGAGTGATGGCTCCCAAGTGAAAGAAACTGACAACGTCATTTTTAAAAAAAAAAAAAACTTTTTTGACAAGATACGAACAAATAATTACCTTTCTGTATTTCTTAGCCAAAAGAGAACTGAGTATGGACAATACGCATACCAAATTTCAAAGCAATATCTTCATTTTTGGCTGAGTGATGGCTCCCAAGTGAAAGAAACTGACGTCATTTAAAAAAACTTTTTTTTGGCAAGATACGAACAAATTATTACCTTTTCTGTATTTCTTAGCCAAAACTGGTCTAGAAACATGCCTTTTTATTTACATTTATCAATTTCTAATTTTGAGGTTTTCTGAAGAGCAAAATCGCTTTTCTGAACGTGGTAAATCCGAGGTCATTCACTTGACCTGGAAGGTCATCCGTTAACCTGAAACATAAAAATCTCATACTGTTATATTCCTCTCATGACAGGCAACATGCTGGTTCTTACCGCATTGCTCTAAGTTGCTTGGTTTGGAAGTTAACAGAGGGGCCTGTCAGCCCCCCCGTAGGGCGAAGGTGAAAAAAGCTACCGTAGGGCGAGGGTTAAGCAGCTTGCAAACAGCATAGCTAGCTACATAGCTATATATACTACATTGTTCAATACATATTGCACATGTATACCATGCAGTCTCGTGTATACCAAGCAGGCACGTAGCCAGATTTCGCCCAGGCGGCGGGGGGGGGGGCGCCTCGAAAGGACCCCCTTCCCGAGCGTTGAAAGGGTCCCATTCCCGAACGTTGAAAGGGCCATCAGAACGGATGAAAGGGTCCGCTACAGGGTGGAGACTGCAGTACGGTAAGTATATGACATGAACCTCACCAACTTTGGCCTGGGTCATACCAACTTTTAGGAGCTGAAGTTAATAACCTGAGGGGTCTCCCATATCAACTTTGGAACAACCAATACCAATTGGAATCAGTCATACCAACTTCGAATACGATATTGCACCCTTGCCCAGTAAAAAACAAACACACACACACACACACACACACACACACACACACACACACACACACACACACACACACACACACACACACACACACACACACACACACACACACACACACACACACACACACACACACACACACACACACACACACACACACACACACACACACACACACACACACACACACACACACACACACACACACACACACACACACACACACACACACACACACACACACACACACACACACACACACACGCACGCACGCACACACACACACACACACGCACGCACGCACGCACGCACGCACGCACGCACGCACGCACGCACGCACGCACGCACGCACGCACGCACGCACGCACGCACGCACGCACGCACGCACGCACGCACGCACGCACGCACGCACGCACGCACGCACGCACGCACGCACGCACGCACGCACGCACGCACGCACGCACGCACGCACGCACGCACGCACGCACGCACGCACGCACGCACGCACGCACGCACGCACGCACGCACGCACGCACGCACGCACGCACGCACGCACGCACGCACGCACGCACGCACGCACGCACGCACGCACGCACGCACGCACGCACGCACGCACGCACGCACGCACGCACGCACGCACGCACGCACGCACGCACGCACGCACGCACGCACGCACGCACGCACGCACGCACGCACGCACGCACGCACGCACGCACGCACGCACGCACGCACGCACGCACGCACGCACGCACGCACGCACGCACGCACGCACGCACGCACGCACGCACGCACGCACGCACGCACGCACGCACGCACGCACGCACGCACGCACGCACGCACGCACGCACGCACACACACACACACACACACACACACACACACACACACACACACACACACACATAGTCGATTCCACTGCTGGACAAGACGTATGTATAGTCCTTTTTTAGAGTTGAAGTTTTTTTTATTTTCAAAGCGGCACGTTCTGAATGTTTGTTTCGATCAATTCACATACAATTTTGACGGTCCATCGGCCATCAATTAAGCTGCTCTATTCTGAACGTGCCGCTTTGAAGGCTAGAAGCCTACAAATATCATGTTAAATATAGACGGACTGAAGTCTGGTCACAATAACTGAAGCCAAGACTGTGGTGACTGTTGTTGAACAAGCATTGAACTCATCGTCAGGGTAATAAATATAGCCTCTCCGACCTACCCAGGGGCCATTCTGTGCTGGCTAGGGGCTCATTCGGCATGTTCAGGGCCCTTCTGACCCACCCAGGGCCCTTTTGGTCTGGTCAGGGGCCCTACCGACCTGCACAGGTGCCCTTTGAAATTCCCAGGGGCCCTCTGGTCTGTCCAGGGACCCTACAGCCTTCTAAGAGATTCTTCCGACCTGGCAAGGGACTGCGCTGGCGGCTTTGTCGCCCTGCCAACATGCTCAGGTGGCCCTCCGACTTGCTCTGGGCCCCTCCGTGCTGGCTAGGGGCCCATTCGCAATGTTCAGGGGCTCCTCTGACCCGCCCAGGGCCCTTTCGGTCTGGTCAGGGACCCCTTTGACCTGCACAGGGGTCCTTTGAACTTCACAGGGGCCCTCTGGTCTGCCCAGGGGACCTTCAGCCTGCTCACTGCTCAGGGGCCCTTTCGACCTGGTAAGGGACTCCATCCAGGCGGGGGGGGGGGGGGCGTCACCGCTACCCCCTTGGTTACGCGCCTGTCTCTAAACACTAACAAATACATTGTACCTGCATGCGGACGAAAGCTCCGGTTGCATGCATAGTGCATAATGACTATTTAGCGTGCAATATGCAGTGCTGCTTTGCTGCTGACGAGTTGCTGCCAACCAAGTCCTGACCCACTCAGAGCAGTGCTAGGATAGGAATGCAGCAATGTTTGCCTACAGCTAAAATATAGAAGCATGTCTCGCTCGGTAGTTCACCGGTCACAGCCTACAGAAGGTGTAATGAGCCAGGGGAAACTTATTTATCTGTGAACATCACTTTGGCACGATACAAATATTATTTGATCCAATCCTATCTTAATCCCATGGATTTAGTTCAAACTTCGAATATACCATTTGGTGACAACAGAGAACTTCGCCAAATAACGTTTATTGTATGAACATTTGTAATACAATGCAGAATATTGCCGCTCGTCAGCAGAATGCAGTGACGGATTTTTACGTGTTAAAATGATTTTTCCGTGCTTTCGAAGAATCAGATGCTGTCCGCCGAGCACGTTATATTATCCAAATTGTTTTTGGAAGCTGCCACTGACCAAGCGACTCAGGTGGGCGTCGAAGATTCGAACAGACCATGTCTGGGCGAATTTCAACGCCGACACTCTGCTATCTAACGCAGAGGTTCTCAGAGCTTCAAGAGTATGGTTACCCCCTTTTGATGACCAGAAGGACTCTTTACCCCTTCCCCCATTGCGCAGGCCAGGGTTCTTGGCTTCAGGCTATGCGGTACAGCATAAATTCCGGCGTCTGCTTCTAGTGACATCTAGGGACAGGAATACAAGTAGACATGCGTGTTGTTGGCTTTGACTAAAGCAGTGGTTCCCGGCGTATACACACAAGTATACAGCCACACAAAGCTGAACACTGCATTTAGCTTAAATTGGTTTGGATGTTTCTGGTGATAATGTGGTGACAGATACTGGGATAGATGTTTGTGCACTGCGCGTAATTTCAAACGAATCAGCTATACTTTCTCATGTATCTGCTCCATCACCATTACCCTCGCTCGAAGGCTCCATGACCCCAAATGGGGTAATTACCCCTTTCTTGAGAATCAATGATCTAAGGCAAGGCCGTACAAGTATCAAAGCAACGAGATCTAAGGTATGTGGACACAGATTACATTGCCAATATTCCAAGAACGTTAATTGCAACGCTTCGTGATGTCGTGCTCTCTAATCCTCTGTCCAATTGAATACGGATGACCAATGCCAAAATATGCTGCAGAGTTTACAATGTCATTATGTTTCACTATCGGATTAGACATAGACCGGAATTACACGATATAGCGACCAGAAAATTGCGATTTAGCACCCTCATGCCTCAGGTTTCGACCAAATATTTAGCACGGAGTTATCATTAATCCTAAATCCAGTCACGCAAGTTGGAGATCGCCCATTACATCAATCGGGTATTTATAGTCTCGGATATTTTATCATCATGGGGCCCTGTGAATTATTTTAATTCCGGATATCTCAGTTTTGAAGCGCATGCATGCCATACATTTTTTAGACAAAAACTACGTACCACATTTTCTATTCCTGAATTTTTCTAATCAGAAATGACGAAGTCACGTCATGTTTCGTAGCCTCCAGTATCTGACAGATGTGATATAACTTCTGGATGAGAATGTAGAACTCTTGAGGCTGTAGAACCAGGAAGAGGAATGTATAACTCTCAAAGTTTAAATTTTGAGCACTAAAGGCTCCGGCCGTTCCAGTGTGTAAAGACAGTTCCGCTCCACTCATATGTAATAGCTCATCAATTGCACACAAGACTTAGATATTACCGCTACAAAAACAACCCCTGGAGGATACTTTCTTTTTACTCCTTTAGCTCGATAACGGTCAGATAAATTGGATATACAGCGATCAAGTTTAATAGCACGCAGTCGATCAATGAAGCGCGGTTTTGCGAACAGCGAACACAATGGCTGCTGAAACACGAAGTGTACAAGAGACTTTATCACCAAAAACCATGTTGGGACCGGACAGGAGTGGATGTGATCCGCTCCGGTTCATATGTTAGGGAGCAGATGAACCCGGCGAAACATAGATGAGAGAAACCCCGCTCCCTCTGGAAAAACGCTGTTCGAGAGGCTCCCACTTCACCGTTGAATAAACATCCCATTTCCAATGACATGTAATAAATATAGAAGTTTTTTAAACGTGCTTTATGTGCTTTTTAGTTTTTAACTTTGAGTATATAAAGTTATACTCAAAGTTTGCCAAGAACTTGGCAGAGGAACAATGCTGATAGGAAATCATATCGTGGTGACCTCAAAATGTCGCCACAGTCCAGCAATCTGGCTCGTTTGCTGAAGTAGTTGCTGTCGGCTGTTAATGTGACCATATCATTAGGTTATTACTCCACATATACATTCCATATTCTTATTTCTCCCAGCAGATCCATCGTGTTGCCTCTGTTTCCACGATTAGCACACCTATACCCACTATCCAGCCTACTTGATCCTATCCACTGCCTGTTACTCCGTCCCAACTGACTCTCTACACAGTAGACGATCCACCACCTATGCCCACTATCCAGCCTACTTGATCCTGTCCACTGCCTGTTACTCCGTCCAAGCTGACTCCAGTTCTACAGAGTAGACGATCCACCACCTATACCCACTATCCAGCCTACTTGATCCTATCCACTGCCTGTTACTCCGTCCCAACTGACTCCAGTTCTACAGAGTAGACGATCCACCACCTATACCCACTATCCAGCCTACTTGATTCTGTCTACTGCCTGTTACTCCGTCCCAACTGACTCTCTACACAGTAGACGATCCACCACCTATACCCACTATCCAGCCTACTTGATCCTGTCCACTGCCTGTTACTCCGTCCAAGCTGACTCCAGTTCTACAGAGTAGACGATCCACCACCTATACCCACTATCCAGCCTACTTGATTCTGTCTACTGCCTGTTACTCCGTCCCAACTGACTCCAGTTCTACACAGTAGACGATCCACCACCTATACCCACTATCCAGCCTACTTGATCCTGTCCACTGCCTGTTACTCCGTCCAAGCTGACTCCAGTTCTACAGAGTAGACGATCCACCACCTATACCCACTATCCAGCCTACTTGATCCTGTCCACTGCCTTGTTACTCCGTCCAAGCTGACTCCAGTTCTACACAGTAGACGATCCACCCACCTGATCGTTGTTGTCCGGTATGAGGTAGCGCCGCACTTGAGTCAGTGCGTAGGCCATGCGTGCGTAGGCCTCTGCTGGTGGTGCAAAGGCCACGATTTCCACGTGCAGTTCCTCGTGAAGGTGAGCGGCACGTGGGTGGTTCGACTTTCGTAGCTCCTCCTCCTGGTGGACAGAACATCTGGTCAGAACAGAATGTCAAACTTTGACAGAACACCGGAATTGCTGTGCAGAATTTCGCGAACTTATATTTCTTTGGAGATAATTCAATTATATTTACACATAATACACAATATTACATAATGACTTTAGGGTCATACTCTGTTCGTTACTTTTACTCAGTATAACAGTTAGTTTTATATTTTTCGAAGTTTTCGAGAGTATTCAGGTGTAAAAACAAATCTTTCAGCGCTCATTGTCGCGCCTTCCTCAGTGAGTGAGTGGTGCAAGTTATCTTTTTCTAGGTCAACAGAATAATAAGCATTTTTACGTGATGAATAAAAAGGTTAGGACTTTCATTAAGAAATAAACTAATCTTGCCTAAATTGATTACAAAAACACAAGACTAACGCCAACATTCACCCGCAAAAATAAAAGCATAACACACACGCACACACGAAAACAATACTACACAACATAAACACACGATGATACGCAACCGAATATCTAGTTTAAACATGATTAGACACATGTCGAGTTTTAGCAACCGTATATAACTGGCGACCATTTTTCCAGACTATGTCCCATATGGGGCTCAAATGAATATTTCCAACGTCGAGGTTGATCGAAGGGCGCGACTGTCGAATCTCTATAGCCTTCCTGAACTTCCTTCTCTTCCAGTGACCTTCCAGAGCCAGAGTTTTTGCACTGAGCGGGTCCATACTTCCACTACATGCTTCAAAATGTCTAGCAGTGGCGGATTTTTCCCCCTTGCGATACTCCTTCATCCTGACAGTTTTTGGCCTTCCGGTTTCTCCTATGTAACTGGAGCCGCACGAGCACTTGATCTGGTAAACGGCCCCTTTTCTCTTGCCTGGTTCTATCGGGTCTTTAACGTTTACCAAACGATTTCGCAAACCTTTTGATGTGAGGGCTACCCTGATCCCTTCTTGTCTGAGCAGCTTCGTTATCTTCTCACTCACACCTGGTACGTAGGGAACTGCTGCGTACACTTCCCGGCTCCTGGCAGCCTCTTCCTGTGGTCCCCCAGCTTGTGCTCTCCGATGTTTCGGTTTCATGGCCTTTTAACAAAGCTTTCTGGATATCCGTTGGCTGAGAATATTTCTGAATCTTATTTCTCACTTCTTTTAAACTTGAGGAGTCCCTACAAAGCATGGTCTAGCCCTGGTTTCTGGTCTAGCCCTGGTTTCGAGGCATCTAATAACACCTGCCTTTATCCCTGGAGGGTGGTTCGAGTTGTACTTCAGATAGACGTTAGACGTCGTCGCCTTCCTGTAAACTGATGTTATCAGCTGTCCATTATACCGGGATAATAGTATGTCCAGAAACGGAAGTGGTTGGTCTGTTTCTCGCTCTAACGTAAACTGAATGCTTGGGCAGAAGCTGTTCAGATGTTGGTGAAATTCTTAGGGGGGCATCTTCACCGTGTGGCCACAGGATGAACGTATCGTCCACGTAACGTCTCCAGGTGGTAGGCTTCAATGTGGAGCTGGTCAGAACGGATTCTTCTAAAACTTCCATGAATGCATTTGCAAGTACGACGGACAAGCTAAGTCCCATTGGCGCGCCTTCTTTTTGCTCATAGAATGCACCCTGACATAATCAATATCGACATTGCAGGCATGCTAGCATTAGTTTTCGTAGATCATCCACTCCTAGCTCACTCCGCTCAAACAAAGTGTCGTCGTCAGACAGTTTTCTGCATATGACGTCTACGGCCTATTGCACCGGCACCTTCGTGAAGAGAGAAACTACATCAAAACTGACCATTTCTTCAGATCCACACAAATCTAGATGCTTGATCTTGCCCACAAAAGAACTTGAGTTGGGCACAGTATACTCCGTTTTTCCCAAAACGGGACAGATGATCTTAGTCAGATAATCAACGGATATCCAGAAAGCTTTGTTAAAAAGGCCATGAAACCGAAACATCGGAGAGCGCAGGCTGGGGGACAACAGGAAGAGGCTGCCAGGAGCCGGGAAGTGTACGCAGCAGTTCCCTACGTACCAGGTGTGAGTGAGAAGATAACGAAGCTGCTCAGACAAGAAGGGATCAGGATAGCACACACATCAAAACGTTTGCGAAATCGTTTGGTGAACGTTAAAGACCCGATACAACCAGGCAAGAGAAAAGGGGCCGTTTACCAGATCAAGTGCTCGTGCGGCTCCAGTTACATAGGGACACCGGAAGACCAAAAACTGTCAGGATGAAGGAGCATGTATCCGAT
>JAXIVJ010015050.1:0-15000 GCA_036785665.1 Chirona hameri
GAGATGTGTACCAGGAAAAGGGGCTTGGCTCCACTTACGGTCTGGCTCCAATATGAAAATTTCGTTTTCCACGACCTAAAATTAACATTTTCACGTCCATTTCACCGTCCATTTCAGCAGGGGCGCAACCACCTATACGGACGATACGGAATGTCCGTACCGGCGCCCCCGGACCATTTTCGTTTTGCAATTAGCACCGCCAACAGGACAGGCACCAGTGGCGTACAGAGTATACGGTCATTCAGGGCATGACCTGGTCCTTTGGACCCGAGGCGCCCATGCAAAGCTGGCGCCCTCCGACCAGTGACGGCGCCCCTCCGGAAAGTGACGGTGCCCCTCCGGCTAGTGACGGCGCCCCTCCGGCCAGTGACGGCGCCCCTTCAGATCAGTGACGGCGCCCCTCCGGCCAGTGAAGGCGCCCCTCCGGGCAGTGTGGCCAAATTCAAAAAGTTTGGGGAAAAGCACACCTAACCACAAATATAATGACATCCTCAAATTAGAAATAATGACATCCTTGCGACATTTTTGTCGTGACTTGCAGAGTTATGTACAATATCTAACACCTACCTATGCACTTGTTTCAGAACTTCAGCAAGAATGTGATTTGCATCAAGCTTTTATCGGCAACAGGTACCTACCACCTAGTCCAGTAGTAGTCTGGAAGCTGGAGGATCACATGCCATGGTGCCCATAGCAATTACCCAACAGATACAGTAGGAAGGTTCAAGGTTGTGGAATGTTGGCGGAAGCTGGAAGAAGCTGAAAATCATTATAGATTTGCTATCTCAATTTTGTATAACTTAATTCTTCAGCTATTTATGGTTGTCATGTGCGTGCATAGACAAGTGAGATTTTACTGGATGTTTTGTGTTTTGTGAGTGATGATGTACTTACTTATGATGCAAATAAATCATTGAATTACACCCATGGCTTTTATATGTTTCAGAATATGAATGTGAATGAAAATCAGGAGGCAGCTACCAATCAAAGAATATCAATTAGCTTATTTAGTAAATTTGGTATTCAGCCTCTATAAGTCCATACTCAACTCACTATTGTTCCATACACACCTGGGAAATTAGTCAATGTGAATTGAAAACATGCAACACAACCACACTACACCACTGACCACAGTACCTACCTACTAAGTACAAAGTACTGCGGTACAAGATTACCACGTGAACGAACAGCCACCCCTACCCATCAAACCCATAACGGATAACCGACATGACAACCAGACAAAATACAACAGCAAGCAGCCCGTCGCAAAGCCGGTAAACAACGGCAATGACCGTTGACCAAGGCCATAGAAAACAATGGCTACGCCAAGGCCGTATATACCCTACGCTACGCTATATATACCTGCATACACGAAAGTCCGTGAACCTTGAGTCCCATCATATCGCTGTGCCCGAATGACGTAACTGGGGCCCAACAGCGATGTCGCTATAGCGATGTCAAAATAATAGCAAGGATGTCGTTATTTCCCCAAAAGCCCCCCTAACCCAAGGATCAAATGCAGGCCATATATACACAAGTTTGACAAATATTTGACACTAACATAATCAGAAAACATGTAAGATTTTGATGATCATTTTTTGTGTGCAAATAAGCTTATTTTATTCCTATTTCTTCATCAATAAACAGAGAGGCCATTTTTGAATTCCAACCTCGGTAAATGAAGGAAAAACATGCGGCCTTAGAATGTCAAAATCTTGACAACCAAAGAGTATATTAGGATACAAATTATACGACGTGAAAGACAAAATGTCATTTCAGTATATATAAACACAAAATGGCATTACAAACCTAATATTATAGCAAAAAATGAATAAGTAAATAGCGACATCCTTCGGCCTCGCAGGCC
Organism: Chirona hameri; assembly: GCA_036785665.1. Lineage (NCBI taxonomy): Eukaryota > Metazoa > Arthropoda > Thecostraca > Balanomorpha > Balanidae > Chirona > Chirona hameri. The sequence continues at coordinate 1,868 of JAXIVJ010015050.1, forward strand.
ACCTATTGCCCCCTAACCCCCCTAACTGTACAGGGACTGTGGCTCTTAGAAAAAATGTCGGATTTCGTCAAATTTTAGTTTGGCATTAAATGTACAATTTTCTGTTGAGTTAAGTCATTTTCACATCGCATTTGTCCTGTTTAAGTACACAAATTAGGGATTGTATAGACCAGTATTTGACGATGATTTCGCGATGCCGCCAGCACTTATCAGCCTTGGCGTGACGTAATAGTAATGACGTAGAGATAATATGCGTCAAGACAACTCAGGTGGCGGGTGTTGCAACCACGGTAATAGAATACTACAAACTGGAGCACAAACTGCAATTTGCATCCATTATTTGTATCCGTTAGGTTCTAGGTAGGTAGCTGTTTGTTATAGCAATACTGTACCACCGGATATGTTGTGTTTAGATATGTGTGTTTGTGCGATGATAAGATGATTATCAATTTGATCATAATCTATGAATGTGACCTTGTCCATGTAGCCCAAGTCAGTTATTGAAATAGTAAGTTGAAGTGCCTAGGCCCAGGGGTGTAGCTTCTCCAGAAAGTTTTGTTTTGTGGGGGGGGGGGGGCTGAGATGGGAAAAATTGTTTGAAGTACCATCAAAATCCACACAAATATGGATTTATCCCCAGATTTGACCCCACTTCTCGTCCAAGTGTGTGTGTGTGTGTGTGTGTGGGGGGGGGGGGGGGGCTGAAGCCCCCTCAACTGAATAGATCCTACATAACACCTCTGGCCAGGCTGTAGGTACAGGGACATCTCACAAACAGATAGTTGTAGGGAACAAATGCATTCTGATCTAGATTCGTTCCATGCAATGCCCATAGGGTGTTATGTTAAAGTTAAAGGGACACTCCCACCTTAACATTAGTTTTTAGTTGAGATAGCCATGTTGTTGGATTTGCATTGCAATTAAGTAGGGTAGCAGTTAAAACAACCACATTGTCTAATCAAAAATAAATTTGAGCTTGATGTTGACAATTGTAATGAATAAACCCCACATGTATTTGAATAGGGAATAATGTGGAAAACAAGAGAAAAACAAGTGAAAATGCTACAGACGAATGACGAATGACTAATGACAGACAAGACGTAGACGAGAACGGACTCAAGGAGGTGCCGTTACAAAGGCCATACCTCCGAAACTCATCATCATCATCAGGGGTCTAAAGCTGATGACGTCACCTCTCTTTACCAAATGGTGATGATAGTATACTTGTTTAAGGATAGACTTGGAGATATTTGTGTGTTTCAAATGGTTTGGTAATTGGGTTTGTTTTGTATTCAAAGCGCAGAATTGTCTCAAAATAATTGTGCCATACTTTGGCAGCGTAAAGGATTTCTGCATAGCTCTCTAAGAGTCTAGAGCTCAATCTGACGTCATCAACCCAAATATTAAAACTTAACTTTTTATGAAATTGAGCACTGTTTGCAAGAAACAAATGTCATGATTGTGTTTGGCAGCAATTTACTTCATATTTTTCACCACAAGCGGCGTACATTGACAACTTTTGGGAAGGTGGGAGTGTCACTTTAAATCCTACAATTTTATGTGGGCACATCACTTTTCCGTGGTGGTGGGCCGCCGGCTGTGTCCCCTAGGCCCTATCCCTCCACTTTTGATGTCAATACCTAGGTTAGGTATGCATGAAATTATATTACACTGTATCTGTGGTATCTGCGCCGGTATATTTCTGATATATATATATATATATATATATATATATATATATATATATATATATATATATATATATATATATATATATATATATATATATATATATATATATTATATATATATATATATATATATATATATATATATATATATATTATATATATATATATATATATATATATATATATATATATATATATATATATATATATATATATATATATATATATATATATATATATATATATATATAAATATATATATATATATAATATATATATATATATATATATATATATATATATATATATATATATATATATATATATATATATATATATATATATATATATATATATATATATATATATATATATATATATATATATATATATATATATATATATATATATATATATATATATATATATATATATATATATTATATTAATATATATATATATATATATATATATATATATATATATATATATATATATATATATATATATATAAATATATATATATATATATATATATATATATATATATATATATATATATATATATATATATATATATATATATATATATTATATATATATATATATATATATATTATATATATATATATATATATTATATATATATATATATATATATATATATATATATATAATATATATATATATATATATATATATATATATATATATATATATATATATATATATATATATATATATATATATATATATATATATATATATATATATATATATATATATATATATATATATATATGTATATATATATATATATATATATATATATATATATATATATATATATATATATATATATATATATATATATATATATATATATATATATATATCGTGGTGTGGTGTGGTGCAGGTATATGATTGTTGTGAACACATTGCACCTCTTAGACTTGAAGGATATGTGTATAGTAGCAATCATCATCTCCATTTCAAAGGTTATATTGTACTCCAGACTCCTGACTTACTGACGGACTGATGCGTTACTGACTGACTGGCTAAATATAACCTTTGAATTTTAGCGGATAAATATAGTACGTATCTAATACGCACTGTGATATTTCCTTGTATTTTGAAGGTCGCTCATTTATTGTATATATGTCATATGTGGTGTGGTGGTACTGGGGCTTTGCGTCGCGATGCTGAGTCTGCGGCTATTTAGCGTCATGGTCTCGTAAAGTCTAGGCGACCCAAGGTTGGGAACCGAATGACCAGTTAGCAGACTACCCCGGAGCCCATGAGTTCTGAGTTGTCGGTGTTGGAAAACACTCCTGGTCGAGCCACCCGACCACCACACATCACATCCCTATCCTTTGCAGTTGCATAATCGATTTTGTTCCGCAAGTTGCAACCAGTACACGTATCAAATTCCTCGCTACAGTACAGATTTGTGTGATGTTGATCCAGGTCACTTGTATATTTAAAAGTGTGATTGTGTCGATCAATTACCAGGATTGGTACTCGCTTCCGTCGATATCGATTCGTATGATTGATCCTACCTCCGTTACATCGATGCATGTCGAATTTCTAAGTGTTTGTGGGTGTGCCTTTGCTGACTGGTGGTTAGTCAAATAAATTTGACTAATTTGAAATGTGTATAAGTTTGAATTGTGATGTACATATTGAGGTAGCGAACATGCCGCGACACTTTGACGTTTGGCCCGCGTTGGCTCAATATACGACGATATCCATGTCCGTGCGTCCGGTACCAGTCGCTGATGATGCTCCCTGGACGTGAACCGTAAACATCACTCAGAAGGTGGTAATCAGACTTATCATTTACACACCAGGGCTCCGAGACTGACCGTCACCACCGCCTCATCCTGCAATCACTTTTCCTAATTTACTCGCTACTCACGTAACCTTTCATACAGTAGCGTCACCTACTTCATTTCAACACATGTGTAGCGCCATCTACCGGTATCTCATTTTATATCGTGTTCTACTGCAGTCATGCATGAGCGATTTCTGCTGTAGCTGTCGATATCTCATTTACAGTTCGGGCGCCGGCGATGATTGTTGAACTTGGAAATGTAAACACTATCCTCTTTCGGCACCTTTTTCCAATTCGCACCCAATTAGTTTCGAAAGATGCCAGGGACCGGGGGTGCCTGGACAAGCAGGCGTGTACCATCTTGGAAATATTTTGTATTATATTTGAATGGGACATCGGACAACTGACGCGTACAAGTAGCTTGATGTATAAATACAAACACATCTCTGACTGAATGCAAAGGAAACATCATTTCCATAAGAATACATAGCGTATGTGCTATGAAAATAACAGGCAGGGAATCCGTTGCAAATTCAGTTATTGCTGGATGATGGAGGTTTGAGGGCGGACGAAGGAAGAATGGCGGCGACTGAAGTGAGGAGCAGGACGGCTTCGATCTAGTCTCCTCAGTGCGAACTGCTGGTTGAGGTGCGGCTCAGGCCGTGTCGTCGACGTTGCCCGTGGCCGTCGAGAACAAGATAGTGGTTTGGGAAGATCGCGGTCCGGCAGGAGACAGGACTCAGGACTGAAGTGAGGACGATCTGGAAAGGAAACAGAAACGAAATGAACAAGGGACGTTAGACGTAGGCGGTAGGGATTGGGCCCTGTAATGTACTGTACATTATTTAGCGATACATCGTTTATACAACATCGTCTTATAAATCATCTCCAAAAATTGACACCATTCTATCGGTTTTGTCATCCTACGCCCTACTTTCTATCGTTTTTTTTTTTTTTTCATCCTACACCCTACATTCTGTCGTTTTTTTTGTCATCCTACACCCTATATTCTATCGTTTTTTTTTACCTCCTACCCCCTAACTCAAAATGAATTTGGCCACACTGCCTCCGGGCTCCTACTAGTGACGGCGCCCCTCCGGACAGTGACGGCGCCTCTCCCGCCAGTGACCGCGCCCCCTCCGGCGAGTGACTGCGTCCCTCCGACTAGTGACTGCCCCTCTCCGGACCGTGACGACGCCCTCCTGCCAGTAACGGCGCCCCTCCTACTAGTGACGGCGCCCCCTCCGGGTCAGTGACGGCGCCCCTCCGGCCAGTGACGGCGCCCCTCCAAATAGTGACGACGCCCTTCCGGTCAGTGACGGAGCCCCTCCGGTGAGTGACTGCGCCCATCCGACTAGTGACCGCCCCTCTGCCCATGACGCGCCCCTGGCCAGTGACGGCGTCCCTCCGACTAGTGACCGGGGGGGGGGGGGGGCGCCTCCTTCCGAACGGTGCGGGAGTTGAGGCGCCCCCCCCATGCAAAATTGTCGCCAATAATGATGGCGCCCCTGTCGATCGGGTGTCGCCCCTCAGGCCTCAAGGCAATGACCTGGTCCTTTGTGAATTTCTGCGCCCGCCACCGACAGGCACTCCCTGGGAATCGGACAATTAGCACTCCTAGAAGTAAATGGCGACTTAGGAACAGGATAGGCGCCACTCGAAGCAAATGCCGCCCCCCCCCCCCCCCCCCCCCCCCATGGAGCAGAACAGGCGCCCTACCGGACAATAAGCAAATGCCGCCTCCACGGGTTAAACAGGCTCCCTCTAAATTGGACAAATGCACATTGCCCCATTAACGAATACCGCCCCCATGGAGCAGAACATACGCTAGATTATCTAAACCGAACAATAGGCGTCCCCAGAAGCAAATGCCGCCCCCATACTGAGGGTCCCTGTCCAATCCAGCCAATCAAAAGTTGATATTTTGAAAGGGGCCTCACAAAATAAAGTGGGCGAAATCCGTAGAATTTTTCATATCCAGGGCAGGCTCGGATCTAGGTGGAGCTTGCCCCCCCCCCCCCCCCCCCCCCCCGTGAGCCGGATGTCGCCCATGTATCGCCGTCAAGTGCGCCCGTAGAGTGCATCTTTTTGTATGTCGCCCCCCCCCCCTGACCGAAATTCTGGATCCACGCCTGAGGGGAATATATATTTTTTTTGGGAGGCCTCTTTCCCAGGGGCCCACCATGACTAGATTGCCCCCCCCCCCTTCTGAAGGTCTGGTTGTGCCCCTGGTGGCTGTAGATGATCGTAAACACAAGAAACCGAAATAAATAGTTTTAGCTTGTTACATAACTCAGAAATGTCTTAAAGATATCCTGAGATCCTTTTCTGTTCGCCGTCAGTTTTGTGAAAGTTCAATCACAGGTGGTGTTACTGGTGTTGTGTGGCGCTTCTTTACATTATGCTTGCTTTGCTTGCGTTATTTCTGCCGTGTTTCGCCGCGCCGCGCCATATTGCATTTGTCTACATTCATACTTTTATTTTGCTACATGACGGTGTTTGATTGCCAATCTCAACTTTCTGCTATATTAATAATTAATAACTAGTGCTGTTCTTTCTGTATTTACTTCTTTGCGGCTAAAGGCCAGACCACTGGCGGATGCAGGGGGGGCATCAGGGGCAAATCCCCTCCCTCCACAGGAATATGGGGCATTCAATACCAGTATCCCCCCGCGTGTTCCCAATTATCAAAATCGTAAAAACTGTCTTTGCAGCAGTCAAAACCCAGCTATCCACAGTCAAAAACCGCAAAATTTCGCGCCCACTTCGCCGGCATGACACAACCTTCGCAATTACTTATACAAATTTGGAAAATGCGCAAATGAATTCCATTAAGTGTCTGGCAGAGGCTCTCCTTGGCGGTAATTGGATCAAGTTACTATATGATATTCTTGATGATCCAAGTGTAAGTTTTGTTCAGTGACCCCCATTGGGTCATTTGAGGTCATGCGAGGTCACAATCACTTGTTGTGTCAATAACTCCCGACATAATGAAGACAGATAAGTAGAACAGACATCAATGTGTTTCTCTCGTCGAGACACGTCTTCCCATATGCAACATGCCCTACTTGGGTCACCACTTGACCTTGACCAGTGACCTTGACACCACTGGTCACCACTTGACCTTGACCTGAGGTCAAATTATTAAGTTGACTTAACAAGGTCACCATGCATATTATTCAAAGCGCCTTTACAAGATAAACACAATGGCGTAAACAGTTTTCCGTTATCTTTATTAAGTACAAAGTTAATAGCGAAAAAACGATTTAGCAAAAAAAAGAAGCATTTTCTCTCTTTTTTGACCTCTGGAGCCTCAAATGTTGACCTGAGATCAAATTTGAGGACACCACACCAATTGCAAATTTCACTGGCTGGCGTTTTTTTTTTGCGTTTGTTTCTAACTAGCATAGTTTCTGAGATATATGGGAATTTCTGGAGCAATGTCCTAAAACAGGGAAAAGAAACTGGAAAATTTGACCTTTGATGACCTCTGGTGACCTCAATTTTGACCTGACTTAAAACAATACTGAAATACGTTCGATAGAACATGTATCAAGCTATAAAATGCCGTTTTCCGCTTCTGGCTACGTAGCGTACTTTTCGAGATCTCAGGGGGGGGCGGAAATCAACCCCCTGCAGTTTGTGTTCGGGCAAAGCCCCTGCAGTGCGCGGGTTAAACCTGATACTTTTGTTTTACCAAATGTTGCTGAAGTTGTGGGATCCATTGGGATCATAGCTGCAGTTATGGATTTGTGTTGTGGGATCCTATGGGATCCTATGATCCCTTGATCCTATGATCTATATGATCCTATGATCCAGGCCCCCATTTTGTGTGGGATCCACTGAGATCATAGATCCAGTCATGCATTTGTGTCATGGGATCCAGCCACCAGCAGGATCATAGATCCAACACTGTTTTTTTTCTTCACTGGATCCAGTGAGATTATAGATTCTACCCTAGGATCCATGCACATGTCTGTTAGAAATATTGCTTTCATTATTATCAAACCTTTACTCAGTTAAAATTAACTTGTAGAATGCATTCTAAGCATCAATCTAAACTAGCTGTTTTTTTCTTCTTCAAAATTGCAATGATTCAAAGGCCCTGGACCAACCCAGTCAGCAGAATTACACCCACACTCACCAAAAGTTGCCCACCCTGAAAAATGCAAGACTTTGGAGAACTGGTACCTATTCACCTAAAAAAAGGTAGCCATGAATAACTCATCTGTGCCGTCTCCTTTCTGGCCAGTCATCCCTCTACTGCGCCACCTCCCCCCGTCAGCCTCCTGTGCCGCCCCACGCCCCGTGCCCTTGGTTCACCGGCGCGGTGGTACCCCTGGTATACCGGCGCAGTGGTGCCCTTGGTACACCGGCGCGGCTGTGCCCTTGGTACACCGGCGCGGTGGTGTCCCTGGTACACCGGCTGCGGTGGTGCCCTTGGTTCACCGGCGCGGTGGTGCCCTTGGTACACCGGCGCGGTGGTCCCCTTGGTACACCGGCGCGGTGGTGCCCTGGTTCACCGGCGCGGTGGTCCCCTTGGTACACCGGCGCGGTGGTGCCCCTGGTTCACGGGCGCGGTGGTCCCCTTGGTACACCGGCGCGGTGGTGCCCCTGGTTGTTTTACCAAATGTTGCTGAAGTTGAATGATTTGCGCCGCGTAGCTGCGCGTTTTTTGCCTTTATTTTGGTGTTCGGCGGATCCAGGGGGGGGGGGGAGTCATGCCCCCCCCCCCCCCCCCCCCCCCCCCGTGACCCCCCCCCTGGATTCCGCCACTGGAGCTGACCTCTGTTCATCCACAGGTTGATCTGGTCATACAACAATATGCCGAAATGGGACCTTGGGTGTTATTTTACTTTGTAAATATTTCCCGATGCTTCATGTTATACATTGGCCGATACTGATTGCTGATGCACGTTTTATCTGTTTTCAGGTATGGATGCGTCCGACTTCTGGCGTCAGCGCGACACCTTCTGGCACTGGCGATTTCTCGCCTCTGAAACCTCTCTGCAGCGGGTCTGGATTTTGAGGCTGCTTCGACGTCAGCAACGCCACAAGGAACAGCATCACCGAGGGAGACACTGGATCCAGCCAGTTCTGACATGCCGAGAAAAGCAGGGCGAATTTCACCTCCTTGTCGGCCAGCTCCGAAATGACCCGGCTGGATGATGCGAGTGCGATCTTATCCCAGGGCGTCGCTCGTAGGACCGGAAGTGGACAACAGGCGTGTATTGAACTATCGCCTCAGCCGAGCGCGCCGCTGCGTCGAGAACGCGTTCGGATTCATGTCTCAGCGCTGGCGCAAAACCGAGGGACGGTGGGCTGCGCGCCGGAGAGGGTGGCGACGCTGGTGAAGGCGACTTGCGCCCTGCACATGCGGCAACGAAAGGTTGAGGCCGCTGGCGTCGGACGCGGCTCTGCACTTGTGCCGGATGAGCGAGATGCCGAACCTGCCCAGGACATCACCAGGGCTGGCATCAACACGCACTCGCGTGAGGCGGCCCGTATCCGCCAGGTCCTGACGGACTACGTGAATGGTGCCGGCAGTGTGTAGTGGCAGCGCGCGCCGCGCGGCCACAGGCCTGAACTAACTGCAGTGACGGAGCAGCTGAGGCAAAACAAAAACTGAGCTAGTGTTTGGTGGTAGCGTGTGGTCTGCCGCGCAAAGGTGAATCCACGTATGTCACGATTTGTCGTAAAACAAAAATGTTCAGGAGAGACCGATTTTCTGTTTTACGTAATAATTCGCCCAACAAGTGGCGTATCGGGGAAAATGTTATACCAATGGAATCTCCCAAGCGCTGCGCATCTAATGAGCATATATTTAATTATAGACTTTGTATATATTTCCTGTCATTCAAGAACGTTTTTTTACCGGGTCGAAATTTGCCCCATCCAATCATGTTCGGCAAAGGTGAAAGCACGTATGTCATTTCAAGCGAGGTTAAACATGTATGTCGCATCTCTCGAAGAGAGGGGCAGGGACAACAACACTTCTTCTTGTATGGCTTCTTATAATGTATATTATCGTCACCGGATATTTATGTATGGAGAGAAAACCAGGGGTGTCGTTTTACGAAAATGATTGGTAGGGCCTAAAGACTCCACCGAAACTATAGCCTACCCTTAATTTGAGTTTCGCCTCGGATTTCAGGCACTTAATTTTTAGCTCCAGCCTCTAATAATTTTTAATAAAAAATAAACAAGGTACATTTTGGTCACTGCAACAACATCACCGGATTCAAATATCGTCACGGATGCGCATTTCGCGGGTAAAGGGAGAGGAAATTTTTTCCCTTTTGTCCATCCCTGTGACACAGCCTTTTTCACATGGAGACCTGCTCAAGAGCAACTTTTCGATAAACTGACGCACAACCGGGACCGGCACAGCGGTACACGGATGTAGGTAACCCAGTCCGGAATATTTCGTGTTTTAACGGGGTAAAGGCGATGCATTAATATTTAAGTAAGTAGATTAAATGAGATGAATGTAATACACGCAGATCCAGCAAAGTAGGCAAACATCACCGGCCGAGCCTTTGACCCACTCAGCCCGTGCGTAGTCACGTATAACATGTATATATATCCAGCGTGGAATATTTCGTGTTTTTAACGGGGTAAAGGCGACGCATTAATATTTAAGTAAGTACATTAAATGAGATTAAAATTTAATGCACGCAAATCCAGCGAAGTAGGCAAAAATCCCCGGCCGAGCCTTTGACCCAGTCGGCCCGTGCGTAGTCACGTACAACATGTATGTACAGATGAGTTGATGTAAGGCAACTGCCCATCGCCTAATTACTATTATTATTAGATGCTGACATTAGCGGCAGAGTGGGCGAGATCGGGGGTTGTTGGATCAGGAAACGTCGCCACACAATTTTGAGTGGGTGGGGGCAACTGCCGAGCCGATTGTGTTCAAATTTGGTGTGTGGTTAGGGATCTCTCAGCTGCCACTTTCCCACAAGTCAGGGGTGGGGGTGCTTCTGCACGTGCGCACGTGTGCACCACGTATTTGTATCTCAGAAACTACTTCCCTGATCGAGTTGGAATTCACCATACATTTCCTTCGCGTTCGCTCGATCATCGCCAACTACGGCGTCTTACTGGTTCAGTAAAACAAAAGTTATGGAAGAAAAATGACGAATGCGGAATGACCTCAGGGTGAATAGAGTTTACCTCGTGGAGATCACAGGATACAAATACTACATGGATTTGGCGGATCCAGAACGGGTGTGTTTTTTTTTGGGGGGGGGGGGGGGGAAATAAAAGTCACATCATTCTGAAAATGCATTGGATTTGGCTTGCTTATGAATTGATAACTGATTTAACCCTCACCCGGGTAGGGGGTGGATGCCACCCCCTCGGTTTTTCAGAAATAACTTCGTAGTTCCCAACCGATTACGATGAAACTTTAAGTACCCTACTTTTGAACAATTGACACATACTCTAATTTTGATGTTCTAACCCACATGACCGGTGACCTAGACCTGTTTCTCAAGGTCATGCATGTACAACTGGCGTCCCGTAGATCGATGCTTGTAACTTGTGCAGTTCCCGAGTGTTTGTTGTTCAGGAGCATATGCACAGGTGTCTTCAGGTGACAGTTGTGGTTTTCACTGAGATTGTGACCTCGATTGACCTTTTCAAAGGTCAACCGAGGTCATTGACCTCAGATGACTTTTGTTTGGCTTCTGGCGGTTTCTAGGACAGTTTGTGGCGCTGATTTCAAATTTGGGATCCATTTTACATAATTATGTGTTCCACTGGGGTCATGGGCTTCCACAGGTCAACCGAGGTCACTGACCTCAGATGACCTGACATGACCTTTTTGGAATTTGGCAGTTTCTAGGACATTGTGTGATGCTGATTTCAAATTTGGGCACCCCATTAAGCATTATGATATGGTCATTCACGATTCTAGGTCGATAAAATTCAAATTATAAGCATTTGCAATTTGTATGACTTTTGGGTCATTGACTCAGAGGTCACCTAATGCCCCAATACTTTAAAATCGGATATCAGCGGCTTCTTCTCGTCACAAGCAACACGTTCGTTTTTTAATCGAAGCTCTAGCTCAATTAGGGGCGAAACGCTAAAGGGGGTCGTACCCCCACCCCACCCGAACACGTAGTGATTTTGCCCTACCCGGGCGAGGGTTAACCCTCGCCCTACGGGAGCTTTTTTCGGGGGGGGGGCCTGACAGGCACCCCCTGTTAACTTCCAAAACAAGCAACTTAGAGCAATGCGGTAAGAACCAGCATGTTGCCCTGTCATGAGAGGAATCTAACAGTATGCGTTTTTTTAGGTTTCAGGTCAACGTGAGACCTTCCCAGGTCAAGTGAATGACCTCGGATTTACACGTCCAGAACAGCGATTTTGCTCTTCAGAAAACCTCAAAATTAGAAATTGATAAATGTAAATAAAAAGGCATGTTCCTAGACCACTTTTGGCTCAGAAATACAAAAAGGTAATTATTTGTTCGTATCTTGCCAAAAAGTCAAAAAAGTTATTTTAAAATGACGTCATCGGTTTCTTACACTTGGGAGCCATCACTCAGTCAAAAATGAAGATATTGCTTTGAAATTTGGTATGGGTATTGTCCATACTCAGTTCTCTCACATATATTCCGGTTTTCTAATATCTTTGAAAATTTTGATTTTGTGGGGATTTAAAAAAAAAAGTTTGTATTTATTTTAGGAGTCAAAAAACCAAAATTTTGCAAATCCGAGATTGCCATTTTAAAAGATAATGCCATTTTGTATCTTTGGTGAATTGGTTTTCATTTGCTTTAAACTCTGTTTTCTACGTTTTTTTCAAAAAAAATATCATTTTTTAACAACATGACGTCATCAAAACATGATTATCTCCCAAACTACTTTGATTAATTTCAATCAAATTTTTACAGCTTACGATAATTGTTCTAAACTCAGCTACCAAAATTTCAGCGCGAATGCACTGCATGTGTAAAAAGTTATTCAAGAAAGACTGAGGGGGGCCTGTCAGGCCCCCCCCCCCCCAGTAGGGCGAGGGTTAAAGCTAACTTTCCTTAGTAAAGGTTGCTTAGATGTTCTTCTATGTCAGGAAATGTGTTAATCTTGCGCCGATTTCAGGCGGTTTGTGGAGGGGGGGAGGCATTTGCCCATTTTGCCCAACCGTAGATCCGCCACTGGATCTTTGTATTTTGCAAAAGATGCGGGACTCTGGTGAAAATTGGGCAAATTTAGCCATTTCCTTTGGATTTATATGCATTTTCATGTTTCCCCAATGACTTATAATTGGGAGCTCACAAAATAGACTTCACCCTAGGTCACCGATGTAAAATCATCCGAAATAGCAGAATTGCAGGTGTTTATGACCTGATTGAATCCTGTGAGTATCTAACTGATCGGTCAAACAATGTGGCTGCAGCACGACCTTACATTTTTGGAGGTGGGATCACTAGACTTGACTTGGGACGTGACCTGAGGAGACCCGAGGTAAACAAATTAACAGGATGTGGGCAATTGATAGGCAAGCAGATGTAACAAAAATGGCGGAGCGAAATGGCGTCGTTTTCCGCTATTTCTAAACAAAACTAAGGGGGAGGGTATGTCCGCCCCCTGGAT
>JAXIVJ010015051.1:0-32725 GCA_036785665.1 Chirona hameri
CGAATAATTGAATGTTCACGTTGAGTTTAGCTATACTGCTTTTCTAATTTAAAATTGAATTATAAGTAGAATTTGTCTTAAACATTTTTTCGATTAAAGCAGATCTTCAATACCATAATCGCACATTTGTATTTGCTTGTTTTTTTACTATATCGGACTATGGCGAAATCATGGGGTCGGTCTATTGAAAACAGGGTTGTAGCTAAGCAACGCGATATTGCAGTTGATATGTTGTGGGAGAATGTTCTCATTTGGTTTCGGGGTCGCTGAATCAGGATTTGCCATATTTGTATACATAACACTAACCACTTTGACAGGAGTTGCCATTGACCTTCTGGAGGACATCACATCTTCACAGCTTACTGACTAGAAGGTTGCCAGCATGTTATTCTTGCTAGAGAAGGCTGACATGGCCTCCCTGTGCTGCATTCTGGCCCGGATGTACCCGTCCCTGGCCTCCTGCCCGCACACCTCCGCCGCCGCTTCGGTGACCAGCTTCACACACCTCTCGGTGGATTGCGTGTGACTGCAAATTTTGAGAGGCACGTAGGGCTTGTCGGCGAAAAACTTGATGTCGGACTTGGACATGTGGCATGTGAATACAGGTTCGTGCACGTGCCTAGGCCTCCAGCAGATCGGGTTGGTGAGGCAGTTGGCGGACAGGTTGAGCTTGGGTGTAATCCGTGGTGCTAGCTGACATCGCCGAACTCGCTGTCTCCCCTCAGCTTCACGATCTGGTTGACGGCGAACTCGCGGTCCTCGCGGTCCTTGCTGGCCAGGAGGGAGAGGAATAGGCACTCGGGAGTGGGAGTACCACGCACTGGTCCTGACGTAGGGAATCACCGCTGCTCTCACCTTCTTGGCCTGCGTCTTAACCACTCTTAGCTGGGTGAGGATGTGGTACCGTGCTGAAGGCCTGGGCAGGTGCACGAATCTGTATTCACATGCCACATGTCCAAGTCCGACATCAAGTGCTTCGCCGACAAGACCTACGTGCCTCTCAAATTATGCAGTCACACGCAATCTACCGAGAGGTGTGTGAAGCTGGTTACCGAAGCGGCGGCGGAGGTGTGCGGACAGGAGGCCAGGGACGGGTACATCCGGGCCAGAATTCAGCACAGGGAGGCCATGTCATCCTTCTCTAGCAATAAGAACATGCTGGCAACCTTCTAGTCGGTAAGCTGTGATAATGTGATATCCTCCAGAGGGTCAATGGCAACTCCTGCCAAAATGGTTAGTGTTATGTTAAAAATTATGGGCAAATACTGATTCAGCGACCCCGAAACCAAATGAAAACATTCTCCCACAACACATCAACTGCAATATCGCGTTGCTTAGCTACCACCCTGTTTTCAAAAGACCGATCCCATGATTTCGCCATAGTCCGGTATAGTAAAAAAATAAGCAAATACAGATGTGCGATTTTGTTATTAAAGATCTGCTTTAATCGAGAAAAAATGCTTAAGACAAATTCGAATTCGAATTCAATTTTACATTAGAAAAACAGTGTAGCAAAATTGAAAACCTGCATTTTACATTTTACACATGTATTTGGCCTGCCCTAACCACCAGGGCGAAGGTTAAAAAATAAACACATCCATTGCCGATGCCGATTCACTGGCGAATCCAGCCTCTCTCCGTGGGGGGCATCTTTTTGTGGCAAAAAGGTCCCTCCCATTTTTATGTCTCCGCGGATTTGGGCCAGTCACCCTATTTTGGTATTCGAGCTTCAGAAATTCACTTTTCAATTTATCAAAAAATTATTTTTTTGATTTTTTTCCCGAAAAAAGTTGTTTTGGAGGAGGGAGTAAAAAACGCAAAATTTCGAAAAACCGTGATTTACGTTTTGAAGAGAATGTCATTTCCTTTCTTTTGACATTTTTGTTTTGCAATTTGCTTCAAAACTCTTTTTTCTACGATTGTTCAAACATTTATCGTTTTCCACCAAAAATGGTATGAATGGCGTCATTAAAACGCCATTATCTCCAAAAGGGTACATGAATTTCATTAGAATATGGTGATCAGACTTAGAAGTGATGCAGCATCAGGTACTTAATGTTTGACGTTGATAT
The DNA here is from genome assembly GCA_036785665.1 of Chirona hameri. Lineage (NCBI taxonomy): Eukaryota > Metazoa > Arthropoda > Thecostraca > Balanomorpha > Balanidae > Chirona > Chirona hameri. Next base: position 2,073 of record JAXIVJ010015051.1, read on the forward strand.
CTATCATAGTTTTCAAGTTATTGAGCAAATCCGGGAGGGGCAGATTCTGCCCCCCCCCCCCAGCGGGGCGCGGGTTAAGTGTCACCGTGGCTGCTTGAATTGCATCAGGTGCGCTGTTTTGTCTATCATTGAAAGAAAGGGATACATACAAACTTCAAATTAAATTACTCGAGAAAAGAAAAACAACTTCCGTTTTCATGAAGTTTTCTCCTAAGACCATTGTTTTTCACGTTCAGTGCAGGGAACGCGCGCGGGGGGGGGGGGGGGGGTGGCATACTTGTATTGAATGCCTCTCTCAGATTCCTGTAGGGGGGGGCATTCGCGCCTGATGCCCCCCTGGAACCGCCAGTGCCAGCAATTACCGCCAAGGAGAGCCTCTGCCAGACACTTAATGAAATTCATTGTGCCATTTTCCAAATATGTATAAACAATTGCGAAAGTTGTGTCATGCCACTAAGAGGCGCGACATTTTTCGGTTTCTGACTGTGGATAGCTGGATTTTGACTGCTGCAAAGACAATTTTTACGATCTTACGATACATTTGCGGAGGGGGGGGGGGGGGGCATTTGCCCCTGATGCCCCCCCCCCCTGGATCCGCCAGTGGATGATAGTGACTTCTTATTAACCCTATGACACCATGTGACATCCCATGTGACACCTGTGACACCACATGTGACACTGCACATGTGTCCTCGGCAGTTGGGCGGCCTCGCCGCCTGCTCCAGCTCCCTTTATTCAGGAGCTGCAGGATAAGGGTAGCAAGTCAGATGAAGAAGGCGCCCCGCCCTTCAACTTCCAGGTGACCTACCACACATCATCACTGCAGAGATGATAACGCATGATTACAGCGATATTGCACATGTTAGGTAGCATTACATTAGTTAAGAAATGTATATGTCGATCGCAATCAAGTTGAACGACATACGTTGGCTAACAAATCATTGTTCACCAGAGTCTGGATGGATTAAGCCATTGCATCTGTAATGAAATCAAATTCATCGCAATTAGATTTAACTGAGTTAGACAATTGTGTTATGGAATGGTTTTGGGACAACAGTGGACTCAGGGGCTCCGCCACAGTGGGGGGGGGGGGGGGCGGAGAGACGTGTCCCCCCAGCATTTTCGGATTTTAACATTACGCCTAAAACCTTTTGGCATGTAAATTTTCCTCACGAAGCAAAATAAAAGATGGGCGTTGCATGGAAAGGATGGACTTCGGAATGCCTCTGCCCCCCCCCCCCCCCCCCCCCCACAACTTTCGGAAGGTGGCGGCGCCCTTGAGTGGACTGTTTCAATCGCGGAACTTCCATTTGGGTCGCAGGTATTCCTCTAATCTGATTTAATACCAAACTGCCTTAATTTCAGCTAAAATTATTAACATATTTGAACCCAGATTGAATTGCATTGGATTGGATCCACCTCGTGATAACTCATGGATCTGGACTGGGTTTGGATCATAGGCGTAGGAGCAGGGAGCCGGGCCCATGCCCCCTCCTTTTTTGCCCAAGTTGTTTGCTAAAATATTTTATTTTGCTTCGTGAGGAAAATGTCCATGCCAAAAGGTTCCCCAAGGCGAGAAGAGCCCAAATCTGCAAAACATATTGCTTGGGGCTGGGTTTCTCTCAAGACGAGATCAAAGATTCACTGCCCCCACCCACACACACACACACACTTTCCGTGACGTTTCTACATCTCTGGGTTGGATCCAGACTGGCTTTATTTAGATCGGATCAGACCGGTGTGTCGATTCAATCCATACCCCATACCCTGGTGCGCCAGCCGGCGATCATTTCGGATATGACGGAGTCGTCATGAGCTGACCGGCGGGTTTCGCCGCAGGGGATGCTGAGGAAGACAAATGTGGCGCGAGACTCGATGAAACGGGGCGGACCCGGCGGCGGTACTGGCCAGCCCGCCAACAAACTGCCCACCAATGTAGTCATCTCCTCATACGGCGCGGGCGCACCGTACGTTACCCATGTGATGGTTGTCCGCATGCTATCTCCATTGTTATGCGCTTATGTGACATCGCGCAGAATTGCATTTGTTACGTAGGATCGTATGTTTTAAAATAGGTCCGCCAGTGTCGCTTTGCATCGTCCCTTCGTGTATGGCTTACTAACCGCGTCGATACCCACGTGTTGCCCGATCCATATCAATCAACGAGAAGAATTATTTCGGCATGGAAACACCTTCCATTCGACTTCGGTGTGGAAGGGGAATGATATAAGCATTTGTTACCTATTCTTGTACAGTCTTATGCTATGACCGAATTGAACTAATTTATACCTAGGCGTGACGCTTTAAACATTAAATCACGAAATCATCCATCTTCGCTGATCACTCACCCTTAATACACCCTATAACGAACCAAAATATCAACTAGTGTCTGTTTCATCTGTTGACCGCCAGGACGGGCTACAACGCAAAGAAGCTGCGGAACACGAGCACGGACGACCAAGCGTGCTCGCTGGCTCCTCCGGGCAGCGACAAGGGAGGCCCAGCAGCACCGTTACTTGAGACTAGCGGAGACGAAGGGCCACATCAGGACGGGGAGTTGGAGCCGACCTCCAGCCATAACGGCAGCAACGGTGACCCCGGGTGGGACACGGTGTCACCACAGATCGTCTTCGAAGGCGAGGAGGTGGAGCTCTGAGCAGTCACTGCGGAGCGTCAGGTGGAGCTCTGAACGGTCACTGCGGAGCGTCAGGTGGAGCGTCAGGTGGAGCTCTGAACAGTGACTGCGGAGCGTCAGGTGGAGCTCTGAACAGTCACTGCGGAGCGTCAGGTGGAGCTCTGAATAGTGACTGCGGAGCGTCAGGTGGAGCTCTGAACAGTCACTGCGGAGCGTCAGGTGGAGCTCTGAACAGTCACTGCGGAGCGTCAGGTGGAGCTCTGAACAGTCACTGCGGAGCGTCAGGTGGAGCTCTGAACAGTCTCTGCGGAGCGTCAGGTGGGGCTCTGAACAGTGACTGCGGAGCGTCAGGTGGAGCTCTGAACAGTCACTGCGGAGCGTCAGGTGGAGCTCTGTACAGTCACTGCGGAGCGTCAGGTGGAGCTCTCAACAGTCATTGCGGAGCGTCAGGTGGAGCTCTGAGCAGTGGTGGCGGAGCGTCAGGTGGAGCTCTGAACAGTCACTGCGGAGCGTCAGGTGGAGCTCTGAACAGTCACTGCGGAGCGTCAGGTGGAGCTCTGAACAGTCACTGCGGAGCGTCAGGTGGAGCTCTGAACGGTCACTGCGGAGCGTCAGGTGGAGCGTCAGGTGGAGCTCTGAACAGTGGCGGCGGAGCGTCAGGTGGAGCTCTGAACAGCCACTGCGGAGCGTCAGGTGGAGCTCTGAACAGTCACTGCGGAGCGTCAGGTGGAGCTCTGAACAGTCACTGCGGAGCGTCAGGTGGAGCTCTGAACAGTCACTGTGGAGCGTCAGGTGGAGCTCTGAACAGTGGCGGCGGAGCGTCAGGCGGAGCTCTGAACAGTCACTGCGGAGCGTCAGGTGGGCCTCTGAACAGTGACTACGGAGCGTCAGGTGGAGCGTCAGGTGGAGCGTCAGGTGGAGCGTCAGGTGCAGCTCTGCACAGGGGTGGTTGATTGAGTGTCGGATGCGAACGGTTGTGATCAGAGAGGTTTGCTGATGTGACACTCGTCGTTGGGTAGGCGAAACTGCCGGGGAAGGATGGAAGTGCAGACTGACAATTAATTATCAATAAGGTATGCTAGTTTATTACGAAGTAGGAACATTTTGCATCTATTTTGTCATTATTTTGCTGTGCCTTGGAAGACATTGTTCTAGTTATGAAAATATCTATACGTCTTGATCAAGCGATTGCATTATGTGTGAGTAGATTGTTTTGAAGCACTGCAGTTATGCGGCAATATGACAGCATACTCAAACGAAGGTATATGATTACCCTTAAACAATGATTTCAGTGTCACCAGTAATGTCCTAACCCATTACTGAAATGAATGACACGAAAGGCGAAGCTAGGAATGTTATCTAAGTGTTTGTATCTAATATATACTCATACTACGGGTGCTTTACGTTGCATACAATAACTAGTATAGGAGACAGTGTCTTAAACATTGTTTCTTCTAGGATATATACTAATAAACCAGATATGAAGCAGCGTTTTTATTGGTGCACCAGTATGCTCGTAGGTACACCTGAAGGAATGAAAGTTTTCCTTAGCAAACGATGCATGAAGAAACAGTGGCGTATCTACGGTTAGGCAAAATGGGCAATTCCCCCCAAAACGAAAAATCGGTAAGTAAACGTATGTTTCCCCCAAAAAAACACAACGAAACATCACGACTTGAAAATCCCGAAACATCTTGAATCTGAGTAAAATGGTTATTTGTATTTAAACAAAATATTTGCAGACAATGCATACTTAAATGTGTCATGTCTATCAGCTCTATAGTTGCAGTGAAGCATTTTATTTTGATCCATGTTATCTGGGCCGTAGATTCACATGAAATTGTCAGCTCCGTCCGTCAAACGGCTTTCGAGTTACAGCCTTGGGCAACTTTGTTGTGCAAAACTCTAATTTTCAGAGGCCAATATCTCCCATCTAAATCATGCGAGTCATATAAACCTATATATCATCAGAATCGTCAGGAACAATATATTAATGTGATAAACATTATTTTTCGGAACTACGCGAATTTGGGAATTTTTACATGTGATCTTAGACCTCAGATCACGTGATTTTATAATGTGGCCATTTACAATTCGGATTTTGTGTTGTTGCCAGAATCGACTTCGATACATTGTACTCGGCAACCGGGTTTAGGCTAACATTTTGTCAGCCTAAACCCGATTGCCAATAATATTTAATTTACACTAACCATTTTGTCACTCTAAATCAAAACTAGTGTATTTTGATAGGAAACGTTCAGATCCGGGTTTATTCTGACTTTGGAGCATGTCAGCTTAAGCCCGGCTTAGCCTAACAGCGAATTAAACGATTTGGGTAGTTCCCTCCCTCGCCACCAGGGGAATGAACATTTTTATATGATCTCGCCGGATGTTAAAGATATGGAAGCATTTTAGCTTCATATGGTTGCATCTTACAAACATAGTGGTGTTTCAATTCCGGCGCATATGTGCGGGGGGGCATGGCCACAGTGGGGAAGCGTGCTGAGGCGAGTGCGTCATTTCTGACGCTAAGCTTCTGTGCTGATTGGGTCGCACAGTACACACAATCTTGTGCGTTATCGTACATAGGCCGGCAGCATCTTTCGTGAAGTGCTCGGCATGCCGTGAAATTGCTACTCATGAAAGGAAACGTAGCGGCAACGACTATATAAGGTGGGTTTTTGTTGTATCCTGATGGTGTAGCTTTGATGGAAATTGAAACATCGATATAGACTATCTGTGATCTAATGGCGAGGACATTGGATAAGCAAGGAAAAGGGGCTAGGTGCAGGGGCGCAGCCAGACCTTCGGCAAGGGAGGGGCACGGCATCCCCAGAGGGCCCCTCGGCCAAAGGCCAAAGGTCCCCCCCCAAAAAATAAAACGCGAAATGGTATCTCCTCGGATTTATGCCTCTATATTTTGCAGGGTCCTAAATTATCGCAACAACAAAAAACGTCGGACAGACCCATGTTGAACAGACCCCATGCGTAGATTGACTGATAAGTGCGTAGTCTGATACAAAATACTGTGCGGCAACTGACTCCCTTTGGCACCATGTGAAGTATTAACACGCGCGCCGACATGGGGTGCGGATATCCGCCCATCAGAGGTTTTCGTCAATATTGGGAAAACGGCGGTGTGTAGCGCCACCAAACTTAGCATAGCTCTTTGCGCATCAATTATCCACATTTTGTGTAATTTTGTATCTCGAGTCATCTCAGGTCAGGTCAACAGATCCTGTTAAGTGAACCCACCTCCAAGCAAGTTTTTGAAAGTTAAGTGACCCCACCTCCAAGCAAGTTCTTGAAAGTCGTGCCAAAGTGATTGACCAAGCGGTTTCAAACTCACAGGACTTAATAAGGTAATAAGTAACTACAATTTGTTCATCTTGGATTTATAATATCGGTGACCTAAGGTCAGATCCAGGGACGCAGACAGACCTTCGCCAAGGGGGGGGGGGGGGGTGGGGGGAGGCACAGCATCCGCAACAAAAAACATCGGACAGGCCCATGTCAAACATAACCTATGCGTAGATTGACTGATAAGTTCTTAGTCTGATCCCAAAAAAATGCGGCAACTGATCCCTGTTGGCACCATGATGTGAAGTATTCACACTCGCACCGACTTGGGGGGCGGATATCCGTCCCCTGAGGGTTTCGTAAATATTTGAAAACGTCGACACGCAGCGCAGCCAAACTTGTCGTAACTCTTTGGGGAACAATCACCAAAATTGTGTGCCATTATTTATCTCGAGTCATCTCAGGTCAGGTCAACAAGTCACGTTAAGTGATCCCACCTCCAAGCAAGTTTTTGTAATTTGTGGTCGTGCAAAGTGATTGACCGAGCGGTTTGAAACTCACAGGATTCATTTAGGCCATAGCCCATAAGTACCTACAATTCGTATATCTCGAATTTGTAATATCGGTGACCGAAGGTCAATTCGATTTGATAAACTTCCATTATAAGTAAATGGAAAAAATAAAAAGACGTAGAAGTCTACAGAACACACTTAAATTTGACCAGTTTTCACCAGGTGCCTACACCATTCTTGTGCCAAATGCAAAGATCCAAGTCACATTTTTGTTGTGACCTCTACGAGTCAACTCAGGTGACCCAAGAGGTTACGTGTTTGCTTTATTAAATAACTCTTTGCCAAATGAAGGTAGATACAAATCAGAGTAATGGAGTTATCAACAATATGCTTCGCTCGTCGAGACACGTTGATTTATGTAAAATTTGAACTTGATCTGCCTTGACCTGAGCACAGGACAGGTCAATTTTCGAATATGAAATAACTAGGTCATGATCATCCGATATACCATTCGGTGTGTCTCGACAGATGACCACAATGGTGAAAACTGTAAGTATCACTCTATCATGCGTATCTCAAAAGTGATTCCCTAAAAACAATTCCGCTATTTTGAGAATGTTTCACGTTCGATGGCCTTCCCTGAGCTAGCTATTGACCCGAGATCAAATCTGATGAAGCCTGAGTGACAACAAATTAAATTATCTTTCGCACTGGCTGATCCAGCCTCTCTCCATGGGGGCATCTTTTGTGGCAACAAGGTACCCCCATTTTTCCCCGCAGATTTGGGCCGGTCGCCTTACTTTGGTATTCGAGCTAAGAAATTCACTTTTCAAATTCCCCCCCCAAAAAAAACGAAAAAAGTTTTTCCTATTTTGGACGGTCAAAAACACAAAATTTCGAATATTCGAGATAACCATTTTGAAGAAAATGTGATTCATTTTCTTTTGACGTTTTTATTTGCAATTTGCTTCAAAACTCTATTTTCTACAATTGTTCAAACATTTATCGTTTTTCCGCCAAAAATGGCATGACATGGCGTCATTAAAACGTCATTATTTACCTCAATACTGCATAAATTTAAATGGACTTTGGGTGAGAAGGCGTAGAATTAATGCAGAAAATGTACTGAAAGTTTGACGTTGATATCTATCATAGTTTTGAAAGTATTGAGAAAATCCGTGAGGGGGCTGATTCTGCCCCCCCCCCCCAGTGGGGTGCGGGTTAAGTGTCACCGGGGCTGCTTGAATTGCATCAGGTGCGCTGTTTTATCTATCATTGAAAGAAAGGGATACATACAAACTTCAAATTCAATCACTCGAGAAAAGAAAAGAAAAATCCGTTTTCATGAAGTTTTCTCCTAACCAGACTTGTCAATGATTCATATTTGTCATGAGTCGATTCACAGTGATTCACGGACCATAATGAATGATTCAATCATGATTCAATCACTCAACATTACCATAATGAATGATTCAATCATGATTCAATCACTCAACATTACCATAATGAATGATTCAATCATGATTCAATCACTCAACATTACCATAATGAATGATTCAATCTTGATTCAATCACTCAACATTAAAGGGAAGTGTCGACTCCTTTGTCTAATTCCTTTGATTTTGAATGTGCGACTCTAAGATTTTATGAGCGTGATAGGGAGGTCATGCTCTACCTGTGTGCCAATTGTCATGCACATCAGAATAGTCTGCTGTTTGACCTTAAACATATGACCTGCTCTAACTCCTTTGATTTTAAATGTGCGACTCTAAGATTTTACCAGAATGATCACTAGGTCGTGATCTATCTGTGTACCAATTTTGAAGCCAATCCAAATAGTGGGCGAATGTATGTCCGAATGTGAATGTGAATGTGAGCCAATTGGACACGCGTGTTGTTTATTTTGATTATAAAATGATATTTATAATATTTATTATAATTGCAAATTCCAAGTTCCAAAAGCATTAATGACTTTACGTTTCACTTTATTAAGCGAATAGAACATTTATTTTGATTTTGCATTAGGTATTATTTTTTATAAGGCATGATGTGGAATAAAGCGGCGCCGATGCGACAGTGATATTTGGGACATGCGGAGGTCATGCAAATGTTTGTTTATGATTTAGTTTTTGATATGGTATAGCCTAGAAATTAGGAAAAGGTGGGTACCTTTTGATAATTTTTCGTGTGAAAAAGGTGTGCGTGTACTGTGTGGTTTATGAACCAAAGTATGAGTTAGTTACCTTTTCTAAGTATTTAGGTACCTACCCCCAACCCTACCAGTTCCAAGGTATTCACCTAGTTAGGGCTGATTGAACAGTGGCTTTGTGCCCACTGGAGTTGGACACAAAGCCTCGCTTTCTTTACGCATAGATGAATTACAGGCTACAGCTCAGGACACATATCTCATATAATTGGCCATTAAGTGCCTGGTTTGTCCACAGGGCACAGATGAATGCTGGGCCGCTGGCATATTTTGTGGACAGTTTATGCTGTTCGACCAAAAAAGAATGATTCTTTGAGCAATGAATGATTCAATCAGCCTATTTTCTCTGTATGAATGATTCAATCAGTGACTCACAACAGGTTTGCGCATGAGGTGAATCGATTCATGAGTCATTCATTTGAAATAAGAATGATTCAATCAAAAGTAGTCGATTCACATTGAATCATTGACAAGTCTGTTCCTAACATCATTGTTTTTCACGTTCAGTGCAGGGAACGTGCGGAGGGGGGGGGGTGCATACTTGTATTGAATGCCCCTCTAAGATTCCTGTGGAAGAGGGGGGGGTAGTTATCGCTGATGCCCCCTGGATCCGCCAGTACCAGCAATAACCGCCAAGGAGAGCCTCTGCCAGACACTTACTTAAAGGAATTCATTTTCCCATTTTCCAAATTTGTATAAGTAATTGCGAAAGTTGTGTCATATTTTCCAGTTGGGGCTGCTTGAATGGCATCAGGTGCGCTGTTTTCTATATCATTAGACAAGGGAGACATACAAACTTCAAATTCAATCACTCGAGAGAAAAATACTTCCGTTTTCATGAAGTTTTCTCATAGGATCATTGTTTTTCACGTTCAGTGCAGGGAACGCACGGGGAGGGGGGCATACTTGTATTGAATGCCCCTCTCAGATTCCTGTGGAGGGGGGGGGGGGGCATTTGTCGCTGATGCCCATTGGACCCGCCAGTGCCAGCAATTATCGCCAAGGAGAGCCTCTGCCAGACACTTACCTAATGGAATTCATTTTCCCATTTTCCAAATTTGTATAAGCTATTGCGAAAGTTGTGTCATGCCGCAGAGCGGCGCGAAATTTTCCGGTTTTTGACAGAGGATAGCTGGATTTTGACTGCTGCAAAGACGATTTTACGAAAAATTGGGAACGCGCGGGGGGGGCATACTTGTATTGAATGCCCCCCCCCCTCCCAGATTCCTGCGGAGGGGGGGGGGGCATTTGCCCTGATGCCCCCCCCCCCTGAATCCACCAGTAATATTTCGGACTTTTTTTTTCTCGCGCGTCGCTACCTCTTTTTGTTCTCGAGATATAGACGGGTTTTGGTAAGGACACCCATTTATGGTTTACATTTTACCTTTGTTGACCTCTGGTGACCTCAATGGCCTAAATGACCTGGCCTAAAATAATGACTTAGTACTTTCATTGGCCCTTGTTTGTTTCGAGCTATCTAACCTGTTTCTGTTTGTCGCTATACGTTGCATGACTTTTGAAATTTTGTAGGGGCGGGTATCCACCCCCCGTCGGTTCGAACTTGGTGCGAACCCCGTCTGTGCGTGGGTTAACCATTTTAGATGCACGCACAAGGCACCTTGAAGGTCCCAACAGCAACACAATCAATAAGAGGCAACGCGGAACGTCTGGCCCTCAACATTTTACGTTGTCCCGATTGCTCACGTTTGTGACATATTACATTGGAACCACATAAATTCGAGGTAATTCACAGTCACTAATGTGTAGACTATGGAGTGTGGAGGGGCTTTACGCGAAACGATCCGTCATAAGTTTGGAAAGACAACTTAAGAATATAGCAACGTATAAAACTTCCGTTGAAAATGTTAAGCGTTCACGGGATTTCCAAGTAGCTTGTCTTAGTTTATGGCCACTGGCAGATCCAGCAGGGGAGGGGGGGGGGGGGGGGGGGAGGGGGCAAGCTGACATGCCCCAAACCGCCCAAATTCGCCCAAAATGTGATATATTTTCTGATTTAAAAAGACAAATTAACCCGCGCCCCGCTGGGGTATTCGGTCGAACACGCTGGGTAGGGGGGGGGGCAGATTCTGCCCCTTCGTTATATTCCGAACCAAAAACCGCAGCGAGACGCGCAAGGCCGTAATCGAAAGCTCTCAATGAGCCGCATCTAACTTTAACGAGACATTTTCAAAATAAGATCACATCTCAGGACACGGCCAGGTCAAAAGTAAAAATTAAGGTATTTTAGTTTTGGGGTCATACTTTCCATCCAAAGCCTTAGATTGAGACTATTATCGCACAAAGTACTTTCAAATGTATAATGCATCTCCCGCATTAGGAAAAAGTGAAATTGTAAGCAAAGGTCAAGGTCAATATCAGGTCACAAAAAGTCACTTTTGGCAAGAGGTCTACGAAGGTTATTTTACACGTAGAATTTGATAGTAGCAGCCATTTCACAACCTGACACCATATAATGTCAAGGTCGGGTCACATAAATAATAAATTTGAAATTGATTCATCAAAATAAAAAAGGCATGTTTCTAGACATGTTTTGTCTATAAAAAAACAGTGGTGGCATTTATTTGTCTGTATCTGGTCAATAAAAGCCAAAAAACGTAACTTAAAAAATGACGTCATGAGTTACGTATACTTACGGAGCCATAAGTCAATAAGATATTGCTTTGAAATTTTGTTTGGGTATTGTCCATACCTGGTTCACTCAGATATATTCCGTTTTGCATATCTTCAAGAAATAAAAAAATGTGAAAAGTTTTCTGGCATTTTTTTTTTTTTTTTTTTAGGAGTCAAAAACCCAAACTTTAGCAAATCTGAGATAGCAGTTTTGAAGAGAATGACATTTCCTTTCTTTTGACGTTTTTTGTATTTACAATCTGCTTCAAAACTCAATTTTCTACGATTTGTCAAACATTTATCGTTTTTCGACCAAAAATGGCGTGACATCACGTCATTAAAACGTCATGATCTCCCAAAGTGCTACATCAATTTCATTGAACTTTTCTGAAAAGACGTAGAATTAATGCAGCATAAGGTACTGTAAGTTGTACGTCGATACCTATCATAGGAGTTGGGCTGAGGGGCCGAGGCCGAGGCTATAGGGGTCTCTTGTGCCCTGAAGTCTATGGTGGCGTCGCCAGACCCTTAAGGTCAACGGTTCTCGAGATATAGCCTCGGGAATTTTTGCAAGGTCACGCAGCAGGGTAATCTTTGGAGGCCTGTAACTCCAAAACCACTGAACATAATATAATGCATCATATATACATATCGTCGTTACTGCAATGAACTGGGCAACATTTTGATTATCTCCGATTTTCAAAATTTTAAGTTGGATTTTTGGATGACGTAACATTTGTTTTATTGTTTGTACCTATACCCCTTCCCCGTCAAAAATGACAATTGTTTTGGTTTCATATTAAAGGTTCACTATTTATCTCGTGATATGAAGAAAAAACAGGTAATATTTCTAGAAAATATTTTATTTTATTTTAGAATACTTCAGTTTTTTGCCAATACAACATTTTAAGGGCATTTGCAGTAGAATATCGCCACTTGCACTGCATTTTGGGGTTTCGGGGGGACGTGATCTGTATCCGCGAAAAGACATGATGTGGAGTGGGTGATATACATTAACCCTCCCCCTGGTTGGACAAAATCACTACGTGTTCGGGTAGGAGGGGTACGACCCCCTTAACGTTTCGCTCCTAATTGAGCTAGAGCTTCGATTTAAACACGAGCGTGTTGCTTGTGACGAGAAAAAGACGCTGATACCAAATTTTAAGGTCTTGGGTCATTATGTGATCTCTGAGGTCATATCAATGACCCAAAAGTCATCAAAATTTTAATGCGTATACATTGATTTTAAGCGAGCTAGAATCGTGAATAGGCATATCATAATGCTTAATGGGTGCCAAATTTGCAATCAGCGTCACAAAATGTCCTAGAAACTGCCATATTCCAAAAAGGTCATGGCAGGTCATCTGAGGTCAGTGACCTCGGTTGACCTGTGGAAGCGCATGACCCCAGTGGAGCATATAATTATGTAAAATGGATCCCAGATTTGAAATCAGCGTCACAAAATGTCCTAGAAATCGCCAGAAGCAAAACAAAAGTAATATGAGGTCATCGGAGGTCAATGACCTCGGTTGACCTTTTCAGATGTCAACCGAGGTAATAATGTCAGTGGAAACCACAACTGTCACCTGTACATATGCTCCTGAACAACAAACACTCGGAAACTGCACAAGTTACATTCATCGATACTACGGGACGCCAGTTGCGCCTGGCATGAACTTGAGAAACAGGTCATAGGTCACGAGTCATGTGGGTTAGAAGTTAATTTTGTTTAGAGTATGTGGCAAATTGTGCAAAGGTAGGGTACTGAAAGTTTCATTGCAATCGGTTCAAAACTACGCGAGTTATTCCCGAGAAGAAGAAAAAACGAGTGTTTTTTTTTACCCCCCTTCCCGGGCGAGGGTTAAATACAAAGAGAGCTTACTCTACAATACAAAAAATCGGAGCTTTCGGCCATATTGTAACATCTTTCGTTAGCGATTAAGAGGCATTCAGTAACCTGTCATTGCTCGTCTTAAAGACGAGCCATGACCTGTTACCGAATGCCTCTTAATCGCTGACAAAGGGTGTTACAATATACCCGAAAGATCCGATTTTAATCATGTTCTTGTGGAGTAAGTACTCTTTGTATTTAATCTTCATCTGGGATCTCTACGTGCTTTGGGCCCTTCTGGTCTGACCAGGGACTACTCTGACCTTTCTAGAAGCCCCTCTTGTCTGTCAAGGGGCACATTTGGCCTGTTCAGAGGTCCTTCCGACCTGGCCAGGAACTGGCTGCTTTGTCACCCTGTCGACATGCTCAGGGGCCACTCCGACCTGCTCAGGGGCACCTCCAGTCTTGCTAGGAACTTGTCCGGCATGTTCAAGGGACATTCCGACCGGCCCAGGGACCGGTCGGTCTATTTTCTCACAACTGTGAGAGACCGGCGCACTCTCGAACGACCCGACAGGACCACCACCTATCTCTTCCTCGGGTCAGGACAGAGGCCGGAAAGAGGCGCTTTGCCTACCGCGCTGCGCGCAATATGAACGGTCTGCCACGCGACTTCGAGTGCATGTCTGCTGGCAAGTTCATGAGAGAGCTGAAGCGTAGCCTGGAGCCAGGGCGCCATACCTGACGTGACATGCGAGGTGCACTGAGTTTTATGCGTGTGTGGAAGTGTGAAAGTGCATGCTGATGTGTTTTATATTGTACCCTGTGTAACCTGCCAACATGACAAACAACTGTAAAAACCTCATTCGTGTGGATAGTTCATGCTTTAATACATACATACATACATACATACCGTTTCGGTCTAGCCAGGAGCCCCTCTGACTTACCCAGGAGCCCCTCTGACTTGCCCAGGAGCCCCTCCAATCTGCCCAGCGACTCTTCTGGTCCGACTTCGCTGGCTGCTTTGTCGCCCTGCCGATATGCTCAAGGGGCCCTCCCACCTGCCCTGGGGCCCCTCCGTGCTGGTTAGGGGCCAATTCGGCATGTTCAGGGGTCCTTCTTACCCGCCCAGGGGCCCTCTCGGTCTGGTCAGGGGCCCCTCTGACCTGCACGCCGAAAATAGTCCTCCGCCGCCGAAAAGGGCCCTACTGGCCTCCAGGGGGGGGGGGGCGCCCCCCTACCCTAGGGTACGTGCCTTACCTGAAGACATGTTGATACTTTTGCATGGCATTGGGTATTCCGACAAGTAACGTGGGATATATATTTCCAACACCTTCATGGATGCACAATGTGCATTGCTTATTACCTACTGTTTTGAACATATCTGTACCATTCATTTTTTTGGGAGGAGTTAAGGGAGTTTGGTCATAATACATTTGGGGGGCGCGTTCACCCCCACCACCCTCCACCTGCAGTGCCAGTGGCAGTATTCTACTGCAAATGCCTTAAAATGGTGTATTGGCAAAAACATGGATGTATTCTTCTTTTGTATAAGAAATATTACCTTTTTTATATGTTTCCTATCTCGAGATAAATAGTAAATCTTTAATATGAAACACAAAAAAATTGCCATTTTTGACTGGAAGGGGTATAGGCACAACACATACAAAAATGTGACGTCATCAAAAAATCCAAAGTCAAAATTTTGGGAATCGGAGATGAACAAAATGTTAATCAGTTCATTGCGGTCACGATGATATCCCTATATGATACATAATATTCAGTGGTTTTGGAGCTAAATGCCTCCAAAGATTACCCTGCATCGTGACCTCGCAAACAAGCCCGAGGCTATTTCTTCAGAACCGTTGACCTGAGGGATCTGCCGATGTCAAAATCGACTTCAGGGCACCAGATAACCCTATAGATAAAATTGCATCAAAACAAAAAATGTGTCGGTGTGAACCCTTGGTCGATCTGTCGTGGAATGCCCCTGACGGCTGACGGCATGGTACCGCCCCCCCCCCCCCCCCCCCCCGTCAACAACTTTTCGCTGACAGCCCGCTACCCTCCCCCCCCCTGCTCAACAACATGCTGGAAATACGCCACTGAATTTGCCCCCCGCCCCCCCAAGAAAAACTTATATCCACCACTGTACCTAGGGCTGTCATAGATCATCCACCGATCACCCCGACCTGCTGAAACCCACCCACCCTATATGCCCAGCCGAAAGCTGACCATCCACCACCCCCTAACTATCCCCCAGCCTGTTCAAATCCAATCACCAATCTCAGCCGGTTGAAATGGGTGATTCGAAGGACGGAAAAGCGCCTAATGCCTACGTCTTCACCAATCATCCAAAATCTACCCGGCTCTCTCCCCCGACATGCGCAAATACACCCCGCTCCTCTGCCAGCTAGTGGGCGGGGAGGGCAGTGGCAATTCTTTGTGGCCTTCAGCTGCGAACAATACGCGTCGATGTGGACGGGAGTAAAATTTTATGGGTCGCCTTTTGATTTCTTCCTGCATTTCCTTCATGTCAGGGTAAGCCGGGCTTAGGCTGACATGAAATTAAACGATCAAAAATGTCAGCTTAAATCTCGTCAGGGTAAATTATACAGCGTTTATTTGCGTTAGGTAAGGCCCGAAAAACCAGTATGTATGGCCTTCGATGGTAAGATATTGGACATAGGTTTTTCCTCTACATATTGTATTTGTTTTTTTTTGGGGAAAAATAATGATCACCAGCACGTTTTTGGTAATACCTTTGCACACAATTGTGCTAGACAGCTTAGCTCAACGGCATATGTGCCGATTTAAATACCTTTGGAGGGGCCCTCTCCCCCTCCAATGTTGAGTTCCCCCCCCAAATGTTTTTCCTCGCCCCCCCCCCCCATGTATTTGGCCGCTGGCGAATCCGAGAGGGAGCAAAGCGGCCAAGCCTTCCACACGCCTGAAATCGGCAAACAAATGGACACGTTTCCTATTTCAAAATAAAATATAAGCAGCTATTAATAGGAAACGTTTGTTTTAAATCATCTCTTCATGTATAAAGAGGCGAAATCTGGTGAATTGAATATGCATGTGAGACTTTTTGGGATTTGCTCCCCAAACCAACGTTTTGCTATTCTGGATCCGCCCTTGTCTCTGGCCTCAGATTAGGTACCTGCAACATACAGGTTTCATTCGCAGTGATTCATGGAAAACCAAGCTTCTGATAATTTGCTTAGTTGTCCGAATCGTAGACTACCTAATACCACCATCGTCACGTCGCACGAAGAAACCGGGAATAATATCGGCGAAGCAATGCTTCTCTCCTAATGTAAAGTTTTTAGCTGTTTCCTTCTCTTGCAATCTGGAGGCATTGATTTGGGAGACGTATTTTAGCGCCGATTTGAGTGTACATAGTGTCAGTGATGCGTGATGCGCCTGAAATTTCCCCTCGTACCCATGAACATGTGTCATAACTGGTCACTGGAGCTTTTCGTCAGTAGAGTGACGGTGTTAGAAACGGACATTACAAGTCCTGGATGGAAATATAATCGTAGGACACCGTTTCGCGTGTCGTAACTATAGTATATTTTGGTGTATAGAGGGGTGACCGTCTTACCTCCCATTGCCGTCTAGCTTGAACTTTATTGGGGGTAGGTCCGTTTGACCTAACATATAGGTCAGTTCTACCTCAGGTAACAGCGGTATGTATAGAACCGTGACTTAGAGTGCTCCCGGGTAAAACAAAATCAGAAAAGTTGCGCAAAGAATCAATAATACGATGCCCGGTAGACATGAAAATGACGGCGCTCCGCGATGTCATTTTTTATATTTCCCAAGAATCTTTGAGCGTGTTCAAACAACCCTAGCAATATGGAGGATCAAGTTTGTCTCCGCATGAAATGGTGGCAATACCGCAACAGTGGTATTTCCAGTCAATGCATCGTATTGCCATTGCCAGTCTTGCTATTGCCATGCTATTGCCAGTCAATGCGTCTTAAAGGTAAAATGCACATCCCCATGAGCAAAAGTGAGAATTTTGGCAAAGGTCACGATCAAGGTCAGGTCACAAAAGGTAACTATGCGCAAACAAAAATATACAAAAGTCATGCGAAATGCATGTTCAATTGATTATTTTACACGTATAATTCGATTGTGATAGTCATTTTACCTTCTGACCTCATTTCAGTGAAGTTAAACTCGTGTGTAGTGACAGAAGACGTTAAGTCGGTGTAGGAGAAGGTACTCAAAGTTTCACGTTGATGTCGCTATTGGTTTTTGAGCTATTGCGAAAATACGTCAGAGGAGATATTAGCCCCCCCCCCAGCCAATGTCAACCATTATGTAAGGGTTCCAAGTAAGGCCTGGGGCCTTCTGGAGCATGCAGACCGGCCAAAAACGTTGGTTTGAGGGGCCGTCCGACAGAAGTCCAAACCTCATGTAATTTCGTCTGCTTTTGCACTATGAATTGATTAAAAAAATACTCTCCTTTGTACAAGCTGCCTAGAATTTCCTTAAAATGTGTAAAGCCATGACACTGATAGGCTCCCCTTGGATCCGTCCCTGTCTCCCCCCCCCCAATCGTTTTCAAAAATCGACACCGCTGCTCAACGGCATTATATGTCTCGTTGAGCTGCATTCAGTGATGACCCCAGCAGGTCACTCCGTGACCTTGAGGCTGATTTCCCAAATGACAGCTCTGGCTTGATTATACAATAGATTATTTGCTGGAATTTTCGCTTTATTTGGCAAAGTTGAACTTTTTTATCTCTGGAAAACACTTTTAGATATTTGTATAACATTATCAGTCAGGAAATAGGGATGATACAATTTGTCTTGAGTACACACAGACGCCTCTATCGGCGAAATATTGAATTATGTCATCACGTGATCTTGATCACTGGGCGGAATAGGTTGTCACGTGATTAAAAGGGCCTGCACCCTCCTATTCCACCTAAGACAAATCACGAATTTTAACTGAGAACATAACGAAATCGCGTGACCTGACCTGAGGTCACATGCCAAAATTTCGACACTTTTCCATTCGAGTTCTCAAAAAAAGATTACATTAAATTAATTTGTGGTTAACGGCTATTCCGATACTACATAGGTTTATACACAGATAACAGGAGCCTGGATTTGACACGAAATATTCGGCCTCTTATGTTAAGCACAGCAGTGAACGACGGTGCTGGACTCTCATTTTGACGAGCCGAAACATAAAAGTGCATAAAAGAGCTTAACAGGTCCGTTAAAAATTTCGGCTCTAAAATAAGAGGCTGAAAATTTCGTGTCAAATCCAGGTCTCCTCTATCGGCGCAAAGAAACAATCAATATCTGTGGTTTATATAATTCGAATTATGTATATGGGAGTATCGCCCGAAGAAAATTAAAGCTTTGGGCGACATTAAAGAGATGCCTGAGGCTATAACTCGAAAACCGTTCGACGGACGGGCCTGAAAATTTACAGCGTGAATTTACGGCCCAGATGATCCCCGACACCTAGTCCAATCGAAATACGAGAAGCAGAAGCATATAAACGGCGAGATTTGTCGCTCACGACGAATCCAGGGCAATGTCTGTCGCACGATGAAAACTCCCCGGTAAGGATTGTCATTACATATCAAGCAAAATACTTTCAGTTAGACGCCTGAATGGGCGTTCACGAGCGAAGCCGAACGAAGCACAATGGATGCCAAATTTGAAATCAGCGTGACAAAATGTCCTAGAAACTGCCATACGGCAAAAAGTAATATCAGGTCATCGGAGGTCATCAGGTGACCTCGGATGACCTCTGAAAAGGTCAACTGAGGTCACAATCTCAGCGGAAACCATAAATGTCACCTGTTGACACCTGTGCATATGCTCCTGAGCAGCTGACACTCGGAAACTGCACAAATTACAAGCTCCGATACTACGGGACGCCGGGCATGACCTTGAAGAAAAAAGAACAGGTCATAGGTCACGAGCCATTTGAGATAGAACTTAAAAAAAGTTGGGAGTGTGTGTCAAATTGTTCAAAAGTAGGGTACCGAAAGTGTCATTGCAATCGGTTTATAAATACGCGAGATATTTTCGAAAAAGTGTTCATGCGAAACTCACTGCGACACTCACCTTCGCTACATGCTTGCTTCCACTCGCTAAGCTCTTAACCCGCGCACTGCAGGGGCTTTGCGCCGAACACGAACTGCAGGGGGGGGGGGGGGGTTGATTTCCGCCTCCCCCTGAGATCTCAAAAACTACGCTACATAGCGAGAATCGGAAAGCGGAATTTGATAGCTTGATACATGTTCTATCGAAAGTATTCCAGTATTGTTTTAGGTCAGGCAAAATTGAGGTCACCAGAGGTCATCAAAGGTCAAATTTTCCCGTTTTTCCTGTTTTAGGACATCGCTCCAGATATTCCCAAATATCTCAGAAACTATGCTAGTTAGAAACAAACGGAAAAAATCAAACGCCAGCCAGTGAAATTTGCAATCGCCAAGATATTTGAGGCTTCAGAGGTCAAAAAAGGGAAAAAATTACGTTTTTTTTTGCTAAATCGTTTTTCGCTATTAACTTTTTACGTAAAAAAGATAACGAAAGACTGTTTACGTCATTGTGTTTATCTTGTCAAGGCGCATTGAATGATATATATGGTGATCTTGTTAACTTAACTTAAAAAGTTGACCTCAGGTCAAGGTCAAGTGGTGATCCAAGTAGAGCATGTTGCAAATGGGAAGACGTGTCTTGACGAGACAAACACATTGATGTCTGTTTTACTTTTCTATCTTTATTATGTCGGGAGTTATTGACAACAAAATGATGGTGACCTCGCATCACCTTAAATGACCCAATAGGGGTCACTGAACAAAACTTACACTTGGATCATCAATAATATCCTATAATAACATGATCCAGAAGTAATTGGACTAATATCATGCATATCCTTAGCATTTGTATATTTCCCCATTTACTTATTATGGGGAGATTACGAAATTGACCTGACCTTAAGTCATCGATATACAAATTCCGAGACAAGCGAATTGTAAGTACGTATGCCCTCATGACATCCTGTAAGTTTCAAACTGATCGGTGAAAAACTCTGGCTTTGGCACAACTGCAAACATTTTTGGAGGTGGGGTTACTTGACCTGGTCTGGTGACCTGACCTGAGATGACCCTAGGTTATTTTTTCTTCTTCAAAGTGTGCGCAATTGATGTCCTGACAGGTGTGCGAAAACCCGGCGGCGCTGTGCGCCGCCATTTTTCTCGCTATCTTTGAAAAACCTGAGGGGGGGGGGGGCGGAAATCAACCCCCCCCCTGCAGTGCGCGGGTTAAGTCAATGGACCCGCTACCGGCCCGCTACTGGGCTGGCCTGTCGCGCGGTTTCCCTCATCGAATTGCCACCGGCTAGCGTAAAGCACGACATAAGTCGGTCAAAAATATAGATATTGCTTTGAAATTCGGTTTGGGCATCGTCCATGCTTGATTTTCCAATATTTCTTCCGATTTTTTAATATATTTGAGAGGAAAAAAATGTGGACATTTTCCCAAAAAAAAAATCATCAGATTTGTTCCTTCTTAAATATATTAAAAAACCGGAATATATATTAGAGAACCAAGTATGGACGATTCCCAAATCAAATTTCAAGGCAATATCTATATTTTGTATTGACTTATGTTCAGTTTTACGCTACCCGGTGACAATTCGAATGCGGGAAACCGAAATACGCATACCGGCAGCGAAACACCGATCGCCCTAAAGAAACGCGGCTGCTAATTGACTATGCCCTTAAGTCTGTACGATCCAGAAAACCACTCGTTGATATTTTTTGCTTGCAAGCATACCTCATGTGTTGTATTGTGGGTGAAATCCATGAAGCATATTTTGTGTTGCGTGATCATTTATTTTATTGTGCTTGGGACCATTTTGTACATTCCACACGTAAGGAATCACGTGTAGAATGTACAAAATGTAAATGTAAAAATGTAAAAAATGTAAAATTTCACCCAGTCATCATTTTTGTATTCTGAAAACTTTCCCGTTTTGTTTTTGTTCACAAAGAATGGGACGCACAACCAAGTGTAACGAACAAGGTCAAGCTCTTCACGCTCTTGCTCGGTTCGGCCGGGTTCTGATCCTCCGACAACGACATAAACTTCCCCAAAGCCCAATATTTGTCGCTTCACTTACAAAAATCTGTCACCAACGCTCGCTACCAAGTTACCAAAAAAATAGACCTCTGACGTGAAGTAGGATGTTATGGTTTGGTCGATCTGACGTGGGCTGCCCCGGGTGGCCTCTGATCACGTGACCTTGAGGTCACAGAGCGACTACAAGGCTGATGGTATATATCATTGAAAGCAGGTCGATGAGATAAGCATAATGTTGTTAATTTGAGCTCTCTAGCACAATTACGTGCAAAGTTATTACCAAAGACGTGCTGCGCTGGTGACCATGATTTTTCGAAATACAAAAACATAAATAAAATATATAGATAAAAAAAACGATCACAATTTTGTAAACATCGAAGGTTTATGTATAGATGTCGATTCTGGCATGGACAAAATTCCGAATTTGAAATGGTCACATTTTCAAATCACGTGATTTAACCTGAGATCACGTGTTGAAATACCAAAATTTAAGAATTTTCCAAAAATTATTATAGCATAATAATCTATTGTTACTGATTATTCTGATGATATATAGCATTATATGACTCGCATGATTTAGATTGGAGATATTGCTGGCTGAAAATGAGAGTTTTGCTTGACATTACAAAGTTGCCCGATGCTGTAACTCGAAAACCATTTGACGGAAGGGGCTGAAAAGTTCACAGCATGAATCTACAGCCCAGATAACCCTCACCACGTAGTTCTATCGAAATATGAGATGTCGGGTGTTATTTCGAGATATTTTGGTAAATCTGTCTTGGAATGCCCCAATTGCCTCCCCCCACGAAAAATCGGTAGCCAAACACGTGTATTTGCCCTCGCCCCCAAACCGTTCCGAGAGGTTGTGATTTTTGCTCCGGGTAGGCGTGATTTACCCCTCTCCCCCGCCCAACGACTTTTCGCGCTGACCACCCGACGCCACCCCCCCCCCCCCCCTCCCCTCCCTCCCCCCCCCCCCCCCCCCCCCCCCCCTCCCCCGTTCAACAATCTTTCGCTGACGAAACGGAACGAAATTTGTGTCTCCCCCCCTCCACATCCACTCCAAACCTAGATCCGCCACTGTGAAGAAAGTCATATTTATCGGCGGAAGTATGCAGTATGCAGGGAATTGGGCATACTTACGGCGGCGATAATGAGCGACAATCATCGTATGGGATAAAGCACAAATTTGTACAATTAACCACAATACGCTGTAATGCCATTTCATCTATAACGCCTGTTACATTTGCTTATATTATGCCGGTTGGAAGACATCGCGAAATAAAGGCACCGTAGAAAAGTTGTAACTCGCAGTTTTGCATGTTTAAATGGTATTTACACACGCGTAAGATTATGTATGCACGCGTGCATAAATGGACGAGCGTAGCGAATTCACCACATTGACGCTTATTCCCATTCGATAAAACACTGAACGTCAGCGGAAACAGAGGGTGCTCCAGTCAAATAGTACCGTGCGTGTGTCAAAATAGCAAATGCCGCAAAACGCGAATGTCGACAAATTTCAAGTTATGGAAGGATTTTGGTGTAGGATTTTCTGTGCATATATTTTCAACAAAAACTTCGCATAGCTAGCTAGAATGCTGGCAGCAGTCATACAGTTTATCATGTGATATTATTTGCTATGTCCGAATGTTACACCTTCACAATATTGTTGGTATGCCATGTACAAGCAAAACCTCTCTACGCTCAGCGATGTTCCTGCAGAACAATCAGCGTCTGTATCAGTCGACTCTCTGGAAAACGCTGATCAAATATGCCATGGAATCTCCAAAAAAGACGATACGGCCGATAGCTTGAATTGCACACAGGACACCAATTGCGACTCGCCAAGTTTTCATAACATCCTGTCCTCAAGTCACTGCGATGTATCACCGAGCTCCAAACCAGTAACAAATGTGAGTAATGTTCAGACATCTCACCACCTTACTGTGGCTGCCCTATTTATATGCGAAGATGTATCGGAGGTGTATAACAAATCAGGTGCTATTCACGGATGCGCTGACATTTCCGAGAAGGATAAGACAGAAACAAATGTTTGTGAAAAGAGCGATGCCCATACTGAATGTCTAGCTTCAAGAACAACAAGCAAAGACAAATGCACACCCACTTTACCGCCGAAGACGACCTCCGAATCGGAGCCACGGCCCGCCAAAAGCCAGACCGGGGGAGAGCACCATTCCAAAATACCGGTATCCGTGCGAAGCTCACCAGTGATTGCCAGACTACGACCGAGTAAGGATAAACACAGTCAAGTGGACAGTGCAAGCGTTGTCGTCAGTAGCAGCTCATCACAAACCACTGTTCCGGCTCCGAAGGCGGCGGAGCGCTGTCACTCCCACCACACCATTGAAAGGTCCAAAAAGGACTTCATCCAGTTGAACAAACAAGGCGAGTTCCGCCGCACCAAAACCTATCATTCGCTCCACCTGGAGCGACGCGATGGGCAGAAGACAGCCGATGGCGTCACAGCTACCACCTCCCCCAGCGACGTCGCCGTCGCCACCGACGCGGCTATCACCATTGCCGACAGAGGGGACGACAGTGCAGCCGACTTGACCCCACTGACCCGTGAGTCATCACTGCCACCTGCCCGGTCACCAGGCCCTGGGTCATCGCCGCGAGGTTCTGACCCCTCCTCGCCGGCCGCTGGCTCTGAGGGCAGCGGCGGCCGGCGCAGCAGCCGCATCCCCGTCCGAACCAGGCCTGCCGCAACACCCAGACGCCGACACCAGAGCCATGAGTCCCCCAGGAGCCACGTGTCGCGGCAGGACTACATGTCCCACCGGGAGCTGAATCAGAGCCGGTTCGAGTTCCACGAGTCTCGCCTCAGCTACGACGGCTCGGAGAGCGAGCTGGTGGTGCCGAAACTGTGGCTGCCGCACTCGCAGCTGTCTCTGATCGATGTCAACGACAACAGACGACTGGTGAGTGTCCCATACTGGGCCTCGTTTCATAAAGCTTTTGGCGTAACCTACGAAATGCGTGAGTTACGCCATCGAAAGCTACGCATCATAAATGAGTCTGTTTCACCAAGCTGCCGACGGCGTTGTTTACGCCGGCGCAGTTTTCGTAGCTGGCGCAAATATATCAAGGGTGTTAAAGGGAAATAATGACCTTTTGATTTTGTTAGCAACAATTTCTTAGGCTACCGCTATGGTTTTAAAATTATTTTATTTAAATTTAAGAATTAAATAAAATTATTCCCAAATTCGAATTTTTTTTCGATTTATCCGGCTCCCGCCGGTGGTGTATTTACATTAATTATGCAATCCACACATTGTGTAAACACATTGCTCAACACACCGTCCACGCCATTACACTTAACACGTGAAGCCGATGCACGGTGCCCGCAAACCAGCAAACGCAAGCACCTTTCCTACATTTTGCTATCACGAAAGCTCACCAAACTTCACCTTCACACTCGCAAAATTGTAAACCGCATTACATCTTTCTAGGTATTTATAAATTTTCCTCCATGTTTACTAAACACACTGTCGCCATCCAGTACTACACACACTGTCGCCTAACCGCACAAGCCCTACATACAAATACAAATCGTAATTCGTAAAAACATAAACATAATATAATCATGATACATTCTGCGTATCGAGACCGTAACACGAGACCCCCGCCCGCGCCGCCTCGCATTACGTCGCGGCCACACAGCTTCGCGAAGCGGCGCCCCTCGCCACAGGCCGGGCGTGTGCGCCGTCGACCAGTGGGTCGGCGCCCCGCACGCCCGACCGGCCGACCGGCCCCGCAGCGGATGCTGGGGCCGGTCCCGGGTTGGCCCGGGTGGGTTAAGGGCGGGGGTGGTTCCGGGATAGCCCGGTCTTATCAAAGGTGATCAGCAGCGGCGGCCCCGGCGAAGACGGCGACGGCAAAGGCGACGGCGGCCCAAATTCGAAGTTGTAAGTTTGGGAAAAATACAAAACAAGTACCTTGTGTACTTCATGAAGGTCATTGACAAATTCGCCCTTCCCTACCATTGTTTACATCGATTGAGGCATTTTTGGAGGCTCTGTGACATTTCCGATCAAACTGAGCGCTGCTCGGACACACGATAGTAGCGCTTTCGTTCTCCATGGCAACCAGGCGTCAGCCAATCAAAAGCCAGAAAGGGAATACGTTCTGGCTTTTCATTGGCTCACGCCTGGTTGCCATGGAGAACGAAAGCGCTACTAGCAACAACTCGCCACAATGGTTAAGTGCGCCGAGAAGCATGACAATGCTTTGTAAACAAATCGCCGACGCTAAATAGGTCGCCGTCGATGTGCATCGATGAGCTTCCGATTTCATTGCCAGTTTTGTGTTATTGTTTGTTAGTTTTTTGGGGAAAAATTATTATTTTTCATGATAATATAAAGCATAGTGTTATATACAGCCACAGACAAATTATACAATACTCCTAATGTTGAAAACAAATGAATTTATTTTCAAAAATTGAGGGTCGCAACCACTAACTATGCCGCCGTTGATGTGCATCGATAAGCTTCCGATTTTATTGCCGCTTTTTCCAATCGCTGTTAGTTTTAGAAGACCGCCGGGCATATAATCACAACAAGCAGAACGCACAATATATTTTCCACTCGATTGCGTAAAAAAACAATACGGGAAAAGCCCGCAGTTTGATGAGGACCAAAAGTACTTGCAAGTACCGGTCGTTATAAGTGTGGAACGCTTATCAACTTTAACTTGAAATATCTTTCGGTAGGGAAGTTTTCATGCAAAATGTGATGAATCTACAATATATTTTGGTCTCGTCTGGCGATTGCAAGTGCTAACTCCATTTTTGTGGAAAAAGGTCATTATTTCCCTTTAACAAATTGGAGTGCATTGAAAGTAGTATAATACACATTTGTTTCCAATGCAAATGTTTACATGGGAATAGCAAAAATGTTATATATAAAATATTTGTAAAATAAAAAATGTAAAAATTTCATTTCTGAGTAAATAAAAAATAAAAAATCTGGACCCAGACGCAAGCCATTAGAGCTGCTAATTTCGCGCCCACATGTCCGGCCAGTTATAATTTAAAGCCCGCATGTATGTAGGTTTTGAAGAACACTCTCGTCGTGATTTTCGTTATTTGTATTTAATAAATGCATTACTAGTGCAATTCAATTCAATTACAAGTTAACTGTGATGGCGATATTGGCGAAAGAATAACGCACATAAATCCTCTTCTCAAAACGCTTTTTCGGCCATATTGCCTGCACGCAACGCAATATGTTGCGAGACAGACTTACTTTGTATGTGCCTGTAACCGGCCACCAGCAGGCAGCAAGACTATTACACGAACCTCCTTGAGGTCGGCCGAAACATTGTCTGTCGATTGTGTATTAGTTCCGGCGAACTCGACCGCCTACGGCTTATGTTAAACCTGCTAATCGAGTCCGGTTGGCAGTGGAGGATCCAGGGGGGGGGGGGAGCAGCACCAAAATAAAGCAAAAAAAATCAGTGTTCTTCTCCAGTACACAAGGGTCTAATATAGACTGTACACACTGGCGGCCGCAGAGGGGGATATGGGGGCCATGGCCCCACTTTTGGCCTTAAATGGGGGGGGGGCAACATGTCTTTTGAAACCACCTTTTGCTCCAGACATATTTCCTTGTTTTTACCCTGTATGCTGGTTCCAATAGCAAAAATTGGTTCTCCAACCCCCTCAAAACCTCAAATTTTGGCGCCGCTTCGCGGCGCAATAACAGTTTATCGCATGCATAAGATTTACTGCTCGTTAAAAATACCGTTTTCAAACCCCCCTCCCCTCCCCCTGATCACAAACCTCGACTTCCCTCTTGGTCAATTATTCATCAGCCGTCTGCAGGGTCGCCCTTGACTGTACAAATCATATATTTTAGCACCATCCGCGGCACTTTAAAGGATAGAAAGGGTACGACTGATATTGCCAATACATATAGCCAACGTTGTCAATTAAGAAAAAAATGCTGCAATAGGAGCACCCTCAAAATATAGTGGACCAAATCAGTTGAGTTTTCAAATTTGGGTATAGGTAAGGGCACCACTGCAATTGATGACCCCCCCCCCCCCCCCCCTTGAAGATTTTCTGGAACCGCCCCTGCCGGTTAGAGGGCAAGTACATGCCGTTACTGTTAGTTAGACAGTTAGGGCTGTTAGTTGTTAGATCATGATGCAATGTATGAATCCAATCAATTACGGACCCATATGTCATCAGTCATATGCATGCACTATATAATTGTTTGTGTGGAAAGAAAGTCAGGTTATAGATGGCAGCACTTACATCAAATGAGAAGGATCCAACAGATGGCAGCACCTGGTCAGAAACCACGAAGGTTTCTGACAAGTTGAACTGTTGATGGGTGTTCGGCCCCGCAACCAAAACACACCAACTCAGACACTGACGCCTTTATTGATCAGCGCAAATGTCAGAACAAGTGCCTTGAAAATTCCACAATCTCCTTTACTTCGGTGGAATGATGATCTCATTCAACACACAGGTCCATGGCGGCACTTGTCTTCAAGGCCTCGCCCATTGCTTCTTCAACTGTATCTTACATTGGCCTTCCATCACAGTGTTGCTGCCAATATCCAGATTTGTTCCGCTTTCATCCACTAACTGCTGCTTGGAATGCCATGCCTTTTCCCACCAATTTCAATCACCAGTTGCAGACAACTGATAATGTTTAAGTTCCATTAGAATTAACTGGTCACTGCGAGTAAGAGGCAGTTGAATATGCTATAATAAATGGCAAGCATGCCTATACAATAGGCTTAATAAGTTATATGTGATGTCATTTTTGACATGACAATATAAAGATGATTCTGGCTAAATATAATATTACTGGCTAAATCTATTAATAACTTATGATTGGGATAAAATGTTGAGACACTAGCTGGCTGAAATGAGATGTCCGAATTTTCAACTTTGACAACCACAATTTACCGAAGTAATGGATAGGTTTAGGAATTTTGCTAATCATTCACCTACATACACTACACGTAAAATCTGCCAACACACAGCTTACCTAAAAAACATGAACTCATGGAAATTAAAATATCTGGTGAACTTGTGTGTTTGTAAGTTAATTACTTGTGAGCCATGCTTGTGCCTCCCGGCTCTCTGTATCATAGTCATTCACTGTTACGTTCAAATTCTTAGTGGCTAATGTACAAAAGAAACCATGCACTATTTTTATTATTTTATAAATTTAGTCCGAATGTTTTTGAATGGATGGGTTTCCGAGGTCAGGACCCGCGCTAAGCATCGTTTGTTGCGCAGGCCCTGACCCCACCACCCGATCGCGCAATTCCCGGCAGCCGTCAAAATTTAGAGGCGAAAGTTTTACGTGCCCGACATACCTGCACACGGTCCGCCCCGCTCACTGACGTCACCTGACCTTGAGTCCAACCGCTGCCACCGGCCGCAGGCCACCCCAGTCAGGAGCAAATAGCGAGCGCCGAAGCGACTCGAACCCGGGCTGCCACCACCGGGTGAGGTCAAGAGTCCAGCGCTCTACCGACTGAGCTACATGGGCGTACTAATGAAAATATGACTATGGAAACGGACTATGAAAAAGATGCTGAGAAATTATAAACATTTGGGTGGTGTAATCAATATCACATGCATTCCCACCCAAGCTTAAGCCATAATATAAGCTATTTCCTACATAAAATAGCCTACACCTACATGTACAGGATCCCTTGGATAACCTAAGGTTTTGGTAGCACTGCAAAATTTTGGACAGGGTTGTCTGAGGAAAAAAAAAACGAATACAAAAACGATTGGAAGGGTCTCCATCAGGCCTGACAAGGCTCCTCTCGGCCCGGCACGGTGCCCTCTCAGACCGGCAGAGGGCCATCTCAGACCTGTCATGTATCCTCTCAGACCTGCATAGGGTATTCTCAGACCGGCCTGAGGCCTCGTCAGACTCTTCGAGGGTCTTCTCAGAGTGCAGTAGCTCCCTCTTCTGACTTAAGAGGGATCCCTCTCAAATCTGACCTGGGCTTCTCAGACTGGCCGAGGGCCCTCTCAGATCCACCGAGCTGCTCTGATGGGCATAAAGCCCTCTCAGATCTGGAAAATATAAACTCAGATCAGCCTGGGGTATCTCAGAGGACCAATGGACCCCTCCGGCCGCCTGGAGGGTCCATACCCGCCTGAGGGTATAACATACCCTCTCAGACCGGCCGAGGGCCTTCTTAGGGCGGTTGCCTGCCCTCTCATACCGATCGAGGGCACCTCCAGACTGACCGTGGACCCTTTCAGACCAGCTTAAGACCCTATCAAGACCTGCAAGAGGCCTATTCAGTTCCAAGGCCGTCTGACCGACTGAGGGCCACCCCAGGCTCTCAACCGGTCGTGACATACGAGACTACTTCTTTGGTTTAGTTTCATTTGTGGACCAAGCACTACGTTCTCTGGGAACCAAGGCAATAATTGGAACTCTCACCCTGTTCCGAGGGGTATTGGGGGCCGGGACAACTTTTCAGAGGCCCGTTGAAGAATTTGAACCCCGGTCCCTGGCAAAAGAAACAAATGTATCCTTCCACTGTGCCGATTGCCACCAAATAGCACTTGTTCATTGTCCAGACACTGGTCAGAATCGTATTTTCTCGTGTGTGTGTGTGTGTGTGTGTGTGTGTGTGTGTGTGTGTGTGTGTGTGTGTGTGTGTGTGTGTGTGTGTGTGTGTGTGTGTGTGTGTGTGTGTGTGTGTGTGTGTGTGTGTGTGTGTGTGTGTGTGTGTGTGTGTGTGTGTGTGTGTGTGTGTGTGTGTGTGTGTGTGTGTGTGTGTGTGTGTGTGTGTGTGTGTGTGTGTGTGTGTGTGTGTGTGTGTGTGTGTGTGTGTGTGTGTGTGTGTGTGTGTGTGTGTGTGTGTGTGTGTGTGTGTGTGTGTGTGTGTGTGTGTGTGTTGTGTGTGTGTGTGTGTGTGTGTGTGTGTGTGTGTGTGTGTGTGTGTGTGTGTGTGTGTGTGTGTGTGTGTGTGTGTGTGTGTGTGTGTGTGTGTGTGTGTGTGTGTGTGTGTGTGTGTGTGTGTGTGTGTGTGTGTGTGTGTGTGTGTGTGTGTGTGTGTGTGTGTGTGTGTGTGTGTGTGTGTGTGTGTGTGTGTGTGTGTGTGTGTGTGTGTG
Source organism: Chirona hameri (assembly GCA_036785665.1). Taxonomy (NCBI): domain Eukaryota; kingdom Metazoa; phylum Arthropoda; class Thecostraca; order Balanomorpha; family Balanidae; genus Chirona; species Chirona hameri. The sequence goes on from JAXIVJ010015051.1 coordinate 32,442, forward strand.
TGTGTGTGTGTGTGTGTGTGTGTGTGTGTGTGTGTGTGTGTGTGTGTGTGTGTGTGTGTGTGTGTGTGTGTGTGTGTGTGTGTGTGTGTGTGTGTGTGTGTGTGTGTGTGTGTGTGTGTGTGTGTGTGTGTGTATGTGTATGTATATATATATATATATATATATATATATATATATATATATATATATATATATATATATATATAATATATATATATATATATATATATATATATATATATATATATATATATATATATATATATATATATATATATATATAT